>BGNK01001898.1:9902-108656 GCA_003297005.1 Symbiodinium sp. clade A Y106 | reverse complement strand
CCCCTGAACCCTAAACCCTAGACCCGCTCCATAGGAGGCACTACGCCCTGCGCCCTTACCTGAACGACCTCTCACCCGAGACCCCTAGCCTACCTAACGCCGACCCCTGGCGAGCCCTCCCTAACGCCGACCCCTGGCGAGCCCTCACCCCAAACCCCTAGCCTACCTAACGCCGACCATTGGCGAACCCTCACCCACGAGCCTACCTAACGCCTTCTTGGCGAGCCCTCACCCAGAACCCCGAGCCTACGCAAGCCCAACAAAACCCCAAAGCCCTAAAACCCCAAAACCTTCAACCCCTATGCCCCAAACCCTAAACCCCTAAACCCTCAACCCCTCAGCCCCAAACCCCTGAGCCCGTAAACTCCGAAGCACCTCCACCCCTTAGCCCCGCCCCTGAACCCCTAAACCCCTAAACACCCAGACCCCCAAGCGCCTGAACCCCTAAGCCCCTAAGCCCCTAAACCCCTAAACCCCTAGACCCGTCAACCCCTAAACCCCTAAACCCCTAACCTAAACCCCCCCACAAACCCTAAAAGCCCGGAGGGCGTCCCGGAAGCGACGGAGCTGGCATAGACTTACTCCCTCCGCTATCGCCCTTTCTNTAAACCCCTAAACCCCTCACCTAAACCGCCCCACAAACCCTAAGGCTTACTCCCTCCGCTATCGCCCTTTCTCTGACTCCTACGGGGTCGGCGGCCTGAGCCGGAGGCTCTTAAATTCAGGTTTTATACCTAGGGGTCCTTATTAAGGGTCCTTCCTTTTACGCTTTGGGTTTAGGGGTTTACGGGTCGAGGGGCCGAAGGGTTTAGGCTGTCTTTCGGTGTGGCTTTGGGGGTTTCCGAAAATAGGGGTACCTTATTTTGGGGTCCTTATAGTAAGGATCCTACTATTTAGGGTGCTATATTAGGGTCCCCTAATTTCGGAAACTCCCCTTTGGGGGTGGAGTTACAGCACCCGAGGCTCCCACATCCCTTCTCTAGCCGGGTCATACGGCTGATGGACAAAATCCTGCATTACCCATTATAAGGAATATACCATAATTCCCATAGTTTAGGGTCCTTAGGGTCATGCAGGATTTTGTCCATCAACCGTACGGTTGATGATATAAGCCCTGCATTACCATAATGGCCCTAATGTAGGAACCTGATTAAGAAACCCTGGCCCTATAACCCCCAATATAGTAGGATTCATATAAGGAACCCTAATAAAGGCCCAAGGTTTCTTCACCAGGTTCCTACATTAGACTATGGGACTTACGGTATATTCCTTTTTATGGGTAATGCAGGGTTTATATCATCAACCGTAGTTCTAAAGACGAGCCGCAATTCAGGAGCATTGGAGCAGAAGTAGCTGCAGGAGTCGTCGTGGCAGTAGCGAAAGCAGCAGCAGGAGGAGGAGAAGCAGTAGGAGCAATAGGGGGGTAGGAGGAGTAGCAGTAGTAGTAGTAGCAGCAGCAGCAGTAGTAGTAGTAGCAGTAGTAGGAGTAGGAGGAGTAGGAGGAGTCCCTGGCCTCCAGGTCTGTCAGGACCTTGGCCTTACCTGGGCTGTTTGGGTCTAGAGTTTATTGCGGTTCAAGTATTCGCGACGGTTTGTGGCTTTGAGGTTTTCGTTTTAGGGAGGGTTCAGGCTTTGCGCTTTAAGTGCTAGGGTGTTGGGTCTTGCGCTTCGGGGTTAGGGTTTGGGTTTAGGCCTTTTCTGGAAGGCTTCTTCTTAAGCTTACATTCTACCGACCCTCCCATCGCGTTATCTTCTCCAGTGTTGTACGATACTGGCCCGAGGCCCTCAACCCTCAACCTTCAAACCAGCCCAACCCCCCCCCCCACAAAAAAAAAATGGACGAAATCGGTGCCCCAGACACCAAACCCTAAACCCAGCTTTCTTGCAATAAACCCAACTACTTTTTGTGGGCGCAGTTGCTGCGCTGATCTGAAGGCCGGGGAAGCACTGCTTGGGCCAATCTCTGCAGCTCCTGACACTGTCTGGGGTTTTAGGGTTCGGGTTTACCGTGTGGAGTTTAGGATTTAAGGGGTTGTTCGTCTAACGTTTAGGGAAGCATAACCAACAAGAGTTCTGCGAGAGGCCTGATATGGATGATGTAGTCTGAGCCCCACAAGGACAAACCTATAGCTGCAACCCTACCCAACACCTTGTGACACCCGGACAGAACCCTTGCCTGAGCCCCTGATGTCCTGGTGTTCGGGTGGGCTTATACGACTGAGGTCCTAAGCTCCTTTGACGCAAACCTTAAAAGCAATATCTTCGAAAGCAGCTTGACTTTATGCAAAGCATGCAGAGTGTAGGGCAGGGGGTTTCAGGCTTCGGGTCTCTAAGACTTCGTGCTCGGAGGGTTCGTGGCTGCCAGGCTTCATGTGATGTTTTCGACATACCCGACTTTTGAGTTTTCGGGGTGTGTGAACCGTCAATTCGTTCAGTGCTACCGAGAGGTCTCGCTCGGTTATCTTAGTTAAGACTAAGATGGGGTGATCTTTTACGGCGCAAGGAGAACATGTGAGCCGTATGCCCCGCTCTTCCTCCTATGAGGCCAACCTCGTACTTGCCTTGGGCTCCGCGATTGGGGTCGGGATTAGGGTTTTGGGAATCTCAAGCTAAAGGTTCAGGGCTTATGTATCCAGACGTAGGATTTTGTATTGAAGAGCCTTATTGGAACCCTGTTTTGAGGAAACCATCTAGCAACCCTACGACAGGGGCCTTAATAATCACCTATACTATTTTGGCGGTTCCTTATAATAATTATAGTATAATGGGCCCCAAAGCCCAATTGAAATTTGTTAAGGAACCCTGTAGGGTTATAAGTAGGATAACTAGAGTTGTAACCCATCTTCGGGGACTTATAACCCCACTTATAACTATCCATGAACCTCCAAGTACCTTACCTACGATCGGACAAGTTGCCACATCCAGGGCATCGCGGCGCTCTCCAATTCGCCGGGGCTCGGGCTTGGCGTTGCTTGGAGAAGTGTCCTCAGGGTCCAGGGGGGTTTGGAGTTAAGTGGTTAGGGTGAGGGGTGAGGGTTTAGGATTATCTTGTTTTGACCTCAAACCCTAACACCCTAATCCCTAAACCCTGAGGGTTTAGGGGTTAGGGTTTAGGGTTGATGACAAGCTGTAAACTCTCATAACACCTTCCCGCAGAATACCCTCATGGAACCCTTAGAAACTGCGTCCTCATGAGCCCCGGACAGCCCTGCTGATTGAAGGAGGTCTTGAGGCAGATTAGGCTGTTGTTCTTATTGCTGCCGCCGCTATAGCAAACCCACAACCCTAAGCCCAGCGCTGTGTGGGCCCCGAATATAAGGTCTTTCTCCCAGAGAGCCCAAGACCCCTTAATTAAGAAAATATAGCTTAAATCATAATATGAAGCCCTATATAAGTTAAGCCATATTCTCCTTAATTCCCTTATAGAACCCCCATAGATCCCTTTAAGGAGCCCTTTAAGGAACCCCTAGCTATATTCCTTAATTAAGGGGATTAGGGCCTCTCTGGGATGAGGGCTTTCATATCAAACCCGAACCCCAGCCTCGAGGCCTTGAAACCCCTACAGTATCCTACGATTGATGATACGGCTGATGGACAAAATCCTGCACTACCCATTATAAGGAATATACCATAATTCCCATAGTTTAGGGTCCTTAGGGTCATGCAGGATTTTGTCCATCAACAGTATAAATCCTGGGGTTCCTTTAAAGGGATCAAACCCTAAACCCTAAACCCAATCCTACGATTGAGGATATATAAATCCTGGGGGGTTCCTTTTAAAGGGATCTATAAGGGCACCTTTAAGGGGCTCCTTTCATGGATCTATAATTAGGGTTTTAGGGTTTAGGGTTTAGGGGTATAAATCCTGCAGTACCTCGATGACCCTAGACTATGGGAATTGTGGTATATTCCTGATTATGGGTAATGCAGGATTTGGCAGGATTTATATCATCTATCGTAGTTAAGGGTTTAGGGTTTGGGGCTTCGGTAACGGGGTTCATAGGGTTTTGCGGGGCTACATTCCTCTTTCTTGTGTGTTTCTACTGTTTATGTGTTTTGAGGGATTCAGGTTTCCTTTCAAGCTTCCTTTGAAGAACTTAGAGTTAGAGTTGTATAAGGGGTTTGTAAGGGATCGTAGGGCCAAATAAAGTCGGGGCAAAGCAAGGTTCCACAAGTTTGGTAATCAAACGGGTCTTATACGGAGGTTTAGAAGCCCTTCGGACCTAAATCCTGCACCCTTCAATTCTCAACCCTAAACCCTAAGAAAAGTTAACAATAGCTCATATTTATATATCTTGAAGCATTTAAGCTCATTTTTGCGCTCTCTGGTAAATGTGTTTTCCTTGCAGCTGCGGTGGCTTTAAACATTGCAGTGTTCTGTTAATTAGTTATTCATTTGTTGTTTGTTGTGTTTTGTGGATGTCTTGTTTTGTTTCGACATTAAAAGAACCACAGGGCAGAACCCTTTGTAAGACCCCTTGTCAACATCTGCAGCACCCGGTTGCGCCGCTACTAAACCCCGAACCAAGCCCAAAAAACACCTCAAACACTAAAAAAGCTAAGCCCTAACTCCTAAACGCAACACCCCTAAACCCCAAATCTTCCTGAATGCCAGCTGAACCCTAAACCGCAAACCCCACTTTGCTTAGGCCGAGGGGCGCCAAAAAGGAGCCTAATCCTAAACCCTAAACCCCAAAAACACATAAACCCTAACCCCAGAAAACACCTAAACCCTGAAACTACCTAAACCCTAGCCCCAAAAAACACCCAAACCCTAAACCCAAAAATCCTAAGTTACTTAGACCCAGGAGCATCATCCAGGTCATTGATCTCCAGCTTTGGCCTCGAGAGGCCCAGCTTCGGCCGTCGGCCGAAGGCCGCCGACAGCGCCACCGGCGAAGGCTTCCCTGAGCTTCCCACCACAGGGGCCATAATGTCGGCAAGGGGCTTACGGTTTCGGGGCTGGTTTAGGGAATAAGGGTTGAGGGTTTAAGGGTTTGGGATTCAGGGGGTAAGAGTTTGGTATTTAGGGGTTAGGGTTTTGGGGCCATAACATTGGACTAGGGTTCCTTACAAAAGGGGTCTATGGGCGTCAGAATAAGTGGAACTGCATGGGGGCCTTTTTTTGACAACCTTAAAGACTTCTACATAATGTTACATAAGTGTCTATAAAGGGGTACAATTGGGGTTTATATAGGGGCTTTAACGACTGGGATAGGGTTCCTTTAAAGGCTCCTTCAAAGGAGCCTTTAGGGGGCCGACTGTAAGGGAAACTATTTCGGTGCCATAATAATGAGAATAGGGTTTCTGTGAAGGTGCCGCTCAAGGAGTCTAGACGGGTTACTATAAGGGAAACCATATAAATAAGGCCATGATAATTTGAATGGTGTCGTCGTGTCTTTTTGTACTCTACCTCTAGTACACTACCGGGCTTCGTCGGGCTTCATACGTTTCGTTTAAAGGTTCTAAAGGTACATATGTTGTAGAAGGGTATTGTAAGTGCGTCTACGGGTTACATCAGGGAAGGGCTTCAAAAGGGTCCTTCGGGCTTTGTACCACAAGGGCCTTAATATGTTAACAGCGTTCGTTTAAGCGTTCCTTTTACACGGATATTTACGAGCTTAAGAGTTTAAGGGTTCAGGGTCTCAGGGTTTACAGCTTCCCAAGGATGCTACAAATGAGGTTTTTAAGTTTTTGTCTGCAACGTTTGGTCAAGTGTTTTCATACAGGCTTTACAAGTGCTTTGTAAGCGGTGTTCAAAGGACTCTATAAGGGCTTCACAAGGCCTTAGAGTGGCTTTAGTAACCGGTTCAGAGTTTCTGGAGGTGCTTATTCCTGGACTGATTAGAGGATCTTAAAGGGTTGCTTCAAGGACTTCTGTAAGTCTTATTCAAGGGTTTCTCTAAGGGTTGCCTCGGGGTTCTTTTAAAATTCTCCCAAGTTCTTCATCTAGCTTTCTGCGGGTCTTATAAGGGTTTGTTGAGGGTCCTATACGATATATAACGGTATGCTGAGGCTTTGAGGAGAGATCTATAAGGCTGACAGACAATTCTTACTGGAGCTTTAAGATTCTCAAGGTTTATGGCTTGGGGAGGGTTAAGTTTGTTAGGGCTGCTGGTGGTTTTCTGTTTCAGGGCTGTTGGTGCCTATTAAGAACTATGGTTTCTTCATCTTCTTAAGCATATACTAAACGAAATGTCATCCATAAGAACTATAACCCCGTTTCAACCCTTACACAGCCCACCTAGAAAACCCTCATAAGCCTGATAAAATTTTGTGTGATAGAACCTTTCTAAAACCGTCTACTATGGATCCCAAAGTAGAAACCCTAAACCCTAAACCCCATACTAAACCCCAAACCCTAAACCCCACACTAAACCCCAAACCCTAAACCCTAAACTAAACCCCCAAACCTAAATCCCAAAACTAAACCCCAAACCTAAACCCTGGGCTAAACCCCAAACCTAAACCCTAAACCCTAAGCCAAAACCCCAAACCCAGACCCTCATAGCGGCCGGGTCGCTGGGCTTCCGCGCTGAAAGGCTCAGGAGGTCCAGGAAGCTTCCTGGGCTCTTGCTAAGGGACTTATTTTAAGTTACCATAATAGAGATCTATAAGGGTTCCTTTAAGGGATCTATAAGGGTTCCATTATGGGTTCTATAAGACGTATTCCAAGTTACCATAAACTCTGAAAGGAACCCTTAAAGTGCCCTTGTAAGGACCCCTTAAGGGAACCTAAACGTCTGTTTTAAGTTACCATAATAGGGATCTTTAAAGGATGTATAAGGGTTCAATTTTCCTATAAGGGTTCAGGGGTTGAGGGATTTATTTTTAAGCCACCCTAATACAGATCTCTAGTACATAATATGGTTTCCTTACTATGGTAACTTAAGTTAAATGGGAGTTTCCGAAAATAGGGGACCCTAATATAATACCATAAAATAGTAGGATCCTTATTATAAGGACCCCCAAATAAGGTACCCTAATTTTCGGAAACTCCCAAATCTCTTAACAAGAACCAGGCTTCCGGGAGCTTCGACCCGAGAGAAGGCGAAGACGAGGAAGGCAAGGCAGGGGAGCAGCCAAGCTCTGTGGAAGTTCCACATGGCGGTTTCAAGGGGGTTTAGGGTTTAGGGTTTAGATTCTAGGGTTTACCTTTGGGGGTTTGGGGTTAAGGGTTTAGGTGGTAGGTTTTAGGGTTTAGGGTCGAGGGTTTAGCTTTGAGGGCTTCGGGGTTAAGGGTTTAGGTTGTAGGTTTTAGGGTTTAGGGTCTAGGGCTTACGGTTTTGGTTTTAGGGTTTAGGGTTGAGGGTTCAGGGTTGAGGGTTTATGGTTTATTTAAGGGATGAGTAACCTGGCCCAAAACAGGTTAACCTTTGAATTATAGTAGGACTAAATGAGCCCCAAAAGGTTAAAGGTTACCTACTCAACCCATGAGTTGAGGGTTTGAGATAAAGCTCTGTGGAAACTGGCAGTTCGAGCCTTCAGGGTTTAGGGCTGGCGCTTTGGGTTTGGGGTTGGAAATCTGGGTGCTAAGAGTGGCAGTAGTAGTTGTAGTGGCAGTAGTTATATTAGTAGTAGTAGTAGTAGTAGCAGTAGTAGCAGTAGTAGTAGTGGTAGTGGTAGTAGTAGTAGTAGTGGTGGTGGTGGTGGTGGTGGTGGTGGTGGTGGTGGTCGTGGTCGTGGTAGTGGTAGTGGTAGAGTTTAGTAGTAGTAGTAGTTGTTGTTGTTGTTGTAGCAGTGGTTGCAGGACGATGGGGCGGCACTGGCAGTGTCGATTTTGATACTGCTTCTTTGACACGATGACCGGTGGAAAGCCTGTCAGCAAACACGGACTATGCTATGAAGCCACATGAACTGACGCAGACGGCCGAAGGCCCACCCTATCGCAAAGCTTGGGAGCCGGAACGGAATGGGCTTGGATACCCCCTGAGTAGAATCTGTATCCTGCTTTTCCCCCTATCCTAGGAAAAACAACGCCAAACAAGTTACAGTCGCGACCTTGAAGCCACTACACCCAAAGCCTTCAATACCTTACATACCCGTGAAAACCCTGAACCCTTTTTTGCTGTAGAGCACTCTAACCTTAAACCCTGAAGCCCCTAAACACCCCAACCCAGCACCCCAAACTCGCAAAAAGACTAAACCCTAAAACCCCTAAACCTGAGAAGCCCTAACCCTCAAACCTAGGACCCCTATAAAACCCTGATTAAGAATAAAAATAAAAACCCTTAAAGACTGCTTACAAAAACCCTCTGGAAGAGCAGAAACTTATCGGATCAGAGGAATTGATAAGTAGGTTTATTGGGAGTACTTATAAATTTAGGGTTTAGGGTTTAGGGTAACTTATAACCCCAATTAGGGTGCTTCTAGCCTTACTAACTAAGCTAGGTTCCCCAGTAAGCCCCGAATCATAAGGGTATTAGGTTATAATCAGGGAACCCGAGAGGAAAAAGTGAGGGATACTACTGGGGAACCTAGAATAATACCCATAACAGGTACCCCTAAAACAAGCCCTTTAAAGGACCCTATCGAAACCATCAAAACCCTACAGAACCTATAATTCCCTGTAAGCCCAAAACCCCCAAAACCCAACCATCCAACCCCAAAGGCTTTTAGGGTATTGCAGATTATGTGCTTCCAACCCAATACTGAACTTAGACCCCTAGCAAAAATCATAATTTTAGCTGTTTCTGGTGGATTATAGGAACCAAAACTTGAAAAAAATATTTCTAAGTGCCCCTAAGTATCTAAACCCTAACCCTAAAGAAAAAACGGAGCTTCTTATCTATCCTTTAAGTAGAGGCTGGCGCTCCCGCGCCTGAAGAAGGGGGGCGGCGACTGTCACCCCTGCATCACTGAGAGCACTTTCTGGACCTCAGGGATTAGGGATTAAGGTTTAGGGATTAGGGTTTAGGGTTTAGGGTTTAGGATTACGGTTTAGGGATTAGGGTTTAGGGAGTAGGGTTTCGGGTTGGTCGGGGTTTAGGGTTCAGTGTCTTGACATGTCATACCCGTAATCCCGAAAGCCCTAAACAGAAGTTCGAGCTGAACAGTCGGGTTAGGGTGTAGGTTTTTTGTTGAGCCCTCTTTTCCTTTAGCGGTCAGCGTCTGGAAAACCATGTTGGTTGAGGGCGCAGGTTTTAGGGTTAAAGGTTTAGGGGTTTTGCTGTTGAGGGTTAAGTCGGTCCGCCGACGTATCCCGCGGGGCTATAATTAATAGTGGTCTATTCAGCTGCTTCTCACGTTACACACTAAGTCACCTGATCCAGCTACAGGCTCAGGGTCCTGCCCGAATTAGGACGCTAAACCCCAAAGCCCTAAGCCAAACCCTAAACCAGCCCTTTTTCAGGCTCCTTGAAGGGATCTATAAGGGCTTCCTATAAGGGTACTATACGGGTATATAAGGGTCCCTATGATAGTCTATCGTATATTGCTCGATATAAGGGTGCGAGAGACAAAATCATGTAAACGATCCCTCTCTACCAGAAGGTATATTCAGTATATTCCTCAATATGGGAGTTTCCGAAAATAGGGGACCCTAATGTAGTACCCTAAATAGTAGGATCCTTCTTATAAGGACGACCCCAAAATAAGGTAACCCTAATTTTCGGAAACTCCCATATAGGGGTTTGACAGTCGCAATGTATCTTCGGGCCTCTCTGGCACCTGCCAGAGAGAAAGAATCGGCCCAGACCTTCCAAAACAGCTGAATTAAGGAAGATGCCTTAGGAAAAACCTTGAATTATAATAGGACAGACTAATATGATTTAAGGGCCTTAAATCATATTAGTCGGTCCTATTATAATTCAAGGTTTTTTCCTCAATTAAGGGATTTTGGAAGGTCTGGGCAAGGCAGACTACTAGGTGGGGCTTTTAAAGCTTTTGAAAAATATTAGTAAATAAGATCCTCTTAAGCCCAATAAGGGAAAATATAAAATGTCCCAAAGCCCTACCTAGACTATGTTTTGCCGGGGCACCAAAGCGCACTTCCAAGCCTCGGTAGGGGGCTCTGGGCTCCGGGCTTGGGGCTTAGGGTTAGGGTTTAGGGTTTAAAAGGGTTTAGGGTTTAGGGTTTGGGTTTAGGGTTTAGGGTTTAGGGTTTAAAACAGAAAGTTGGAACATCATGATCCCCAGAGCCGTAAAGTAAAGTATAAGGAATCCCAGCAATAATCATCCCAAATCTATGTTCCAACTTTTTGGAGTTCACTACTTGGAGGTTCAGGGGTGGCGAAAAACAGGGTTCTCAGTCCCGTCATAACTATAGTTTTCCTACTTATAACTACCCATGGTTCAGGGCAAATCTGCATTGGGCTTTGAGGCCGCGAGTTTCGGATTTTGGAGGTGTTTGCAGAGCTGAATCTAGCTGTCCTGTCCACGGCGTCGATGAGGCGGAAAATGTAGGCTTTTGGGGGGTTTGGGGTTTAGGCTTAGTAGCGGGTTTTGGGGGTTTAGGGCGTTTGGGGTTTTGGTGGTTTAGGTTTTCGAGGTTTCAAGTTTCTTGGTCGGGGTTTCTTCTTAAACCGGCTCTTCTGGGCCGACAGCAGCACAAGATCAGGGTTTGGAGGTGACTTTGCTCCGCTGAGTAACCCTCAGCATTCCTCGATTTGCCCTGGTCTTCCGAAAATCTGCCGAAAGTTAAAGCGCGCAACTACCCTACTTAGAGGATGAAGGCACTGAGTAAGTAAAGTTAAAAGTTGAGGCACGGGGCTTCTAATCCTACTTACTAATTCCTTTGATCCTTCACGCACTTACTAGGTCCGTTGATCCGTTAAGCAATACTGCCAGCAACTTCTAAACGAAGCCGAAGCATCCCCAGCGTCAGGAAGCAGGGAACCAGATACATCTGAACAAAGAGCACACCCTCATAGAACCCCATACAGTTCCCTCACGGCTCCCTTATAGAACCCTTACTAAACTCCTGAACAAGAACCCGCTGACCTTGAACGGCGACCGAGCAGCTTTTTCTCGCAGCCATGGCAGCAGCAATCATGGCTGCATCGCCGGCGGCTGGGCCGGAGGCGCATAAGGCCAGGTGCCTCAATCATATAGGGTTTAAGGTTCAGGGTTGGTTCATGTGCATTGTAACAAGGCTTCATGTAGGTTTTAAGCTCTTTTGTCGGAGTTTGGAGTTAGGCGCCTTAAGGAGTATCCTCCGGAGACTTTTAAGTAAGTTCTGAAAGTAGAATGCCCTGTTACCTATTTGAGCCCCCATACTCGAGGATCCTGACGTGACCTAGGAAATATTCGTTCAGATAAGCATATTGACATTTCTG
This sequence comes from Symbiodinium sp. clade A Y106, assembly GCA_003297005.1. Lineage (NCBI taxonomy): Eukaryota > Dinophyceae > Suessiales > Symbiodiniaceae > Symbiodinium > Symbiodinium sp. clade A. Next base: position 97,380 of record BGNK01001898.1, on the reverse strand, counting down.
GCATGCCATAGCTGAGGTACACCATTCGAAAAGGATTTTGGGACTCTGATACAGTTGAGGCTTTAGGTTGCTTGGTTCCGTCACGCACTACTCATACAACAGAAATTCAGAACTCTTCTTCACACCAAGACCCCGAAGCCCTTACTCAGCAGTATCGGAGTCTCGCTAAAGCCCTGCCGACCCCTCACATAGTACATCGAGAGGGTGGCGAGCAAAGAGAGATGCTGCTTGCCCACAATCCGAGTGCCCACACTTCCATGAGGTCTCCTCCTGCAGCTCAGTTGTCAATCTGCTGCAGCAGGGGCGAGCCCTCCTTGCAGAAGAGGGCTACCGAAAGCCGGGATGGGCATCGCCCAGAGCCTCCAAAACCTTTTAATTAGGGAATATACCTTAGATCATATTAGGGATCCTATTCTGACTTAAAGTATATTCCTTAATTAAGGGATTTTGGCGGCTCTGGGCGGTTCCCCAGAAGGGCTGGTGATGCCCTTGGCTCGGAGCTCATCTCGAAGGTCATGGAACGGCTGGTGCTTGGTAGCGTGCCTGGAGGGTCGGCGGACTTATGAAGTAGTCATGCTTGTGGAGTTATAAGTACCATAATCCCAATTAGGATCCCTTTCAGGGTACGCATAACTCTATTATCTGTTACCTACTTACTAAGTCCCCCGACCCTCCAAGTAGCGTACTGGCCCTGTGCCTGGAACAACGTGAGAAGATATTCAGCGTCGGCCTCCAAGCCCTACAAACCCTAAACCCCTCAACCCTTAACTCTACGCCCTTATCCATCACTGATTGACTGACTGACTGACTGACAACCACTCGGATGCGTCACGACGCTTCGTGAACAACGGAGTCGCATGAGCGGACTCCGAAGGGACCTGTGCTTAACCAAAACCTCAGTAAGCCACTTACGGGCCTCCCAAGCCCAACGGTACGGATAGTTAGCACACGGCACAAAGCCAAAGTGGCTAGCCCAGTGCCAGGGCTTGGTACCCTGGCTTGCAACGGCATCTATAGCTACATACACTGCACAAGATACCCGCGCCTGCAAAAAGAATTTTAACCCTACATCGTCGCTCTTGACCATAAAACCCGAGACCTTCCGGTAAAAACCCACAAGCCTTGCAGGGCGTAACATTTCAGGGAAGGATAAGAGTGTCCTGTAAGAAGCATAGATAGAGCCGTTTACTACAATTGCTTTACTATAATAGGACACATGGGGTATACCATACTGCAAGTATATGAAGGAGCCCCTAAGGAATGGACCCTATATAAATCGAAAACCCAATCTACACCCTAAACCTTAAGCCTTAAACCTTCCGAAACCCTTGGCCCCGACGCCCCAAAACCCTACACTTCTAGAACCCATAAAGACACCCTTATAGAATCTTTTAAAAGAACCCCAAATTCTTTAACCCCAAAACCGAAACCCTAACACTAAAACCCTAAAAGCCCTAAAGCCGTAAACCCTAAACCCAAGACCTTAAAGAAACCATAAACCCGAAACCCGAAAACCTAAAACCCGAAACACATTTCCTGCATCCGGCAGGCTCGAGCTCTCTTGGAAGGCTCACGAGGACGTTTCCCACGTCCTCTGCGCTCAATGCCGTCCTCAGTAAAACGCCTTAAGGTTTAGGCAGGGCTTAGGGTTTAGGGCTTAAGGTTTAGAGTTTAGGGTTTAGGGCTTAGGGTTTAGAGTTCAGGGCTTAGGGTTTAGGGTTCTGCAACGGTGTTTGAAAGCACCTCCGCCAGGGAAGGTAAACGAGGTTTCCAGGAAGCGCCCGCGAGGAGAACACACGGCAAGGATTTTTGCCTCACGTCCACGGCAATGTTGAAGACGTCGCAGACCTTAGATTCCGGAAGGGGGGAGGAAGGGGAAGGGTCAGGAGAAGCAGCCACGCGCCGGAGGACAGAGCGCGTTCAGCACCGAGTGCAGGACCATCCTCTCCTCGACGTGGTCCGGACTTGAGTTAAGACTGCATGGCGCAGGGCTCAGAGCAGCAAGTCGCGACACATCAAGCTGCGTTGCACGTCACTCGCAGAAGCTATCCTTTTGGTTTGGCGCTGTAAGCAGCCGGTGCATTGGCGGGTTGGGTGAATTACTGCCGCTGGCCTCCATTGACTTTCCTGCTCTTTCCCAGTCCTCAGGTGAGTCGCAGTTGACTTCAGCCCCATCCACCGTGGTGAAGATGGAGATGCAGGGATCGTCCATCGCGTGGCACTCGGTGCGACGACCGTGGTCCCGAAGGACCCGCTGCCAGCCACGGCAAGCACGCACCTCAAGGAGATGGGCAGAAGAGTGCACAAGCAGAGGGGCTACACCCGGAAGCAGTCGCACATGGTGCCAGATACCGCTCAACGCATTTCGCACAAGCACTCGTTCCACGACCACCTTCCGAGTTGCATCCCCAAGCTTGCCCTTTCCTGTCCTAAACTTTTGTTTTGCTCCCTCTCGCCTCCGAGGGAGGGACATTGAGCCATTCTGACGGCTCCGGCTGCTATAGCTTCCTGTGACAAAGAACGGCTGCGGAGGAAGCAGCTTCGCTTTGACTCCGCACATGATGTATCCTTGGCGCTGCCACGCAAGATTTCTACAATGTTGTTCTAAAGGTTCCACAAGGCTGAGCTGTTCCTAGGAAGCTTTAGAGTTTAGGGTTTGAGTTTAAGGTTTGGGGCTGAGGGTGGCAAGAGCACACAAAGGATGGGGCAATGTAGGTGCCTTGATAACTGGAAGAGGGTTTTGAGAACATGATGGTGCAACTTTAGTAAGGAACCCTAAGGAACGGTGTTGGTAACTACTTGTTCTGGCTTCTGCACTAAGCGAGTGTTGGAATCTCTCTCCGAACGGTTCAAATTTCCTTGTGTGAGAAGATACAAAGAAGTATCGGCGTGCTGAATGGGCCTCTCATGAATTCTGCCGGTTAGGGTTGAGAATCGAGAGTTTGCCGTTGTTTTGATTCAAGGAATTCAAGGCTTGCGGCTCTGGGGTTGGAGAACGTCTTACACCCCGCTCCTCCTGAACCCCAAACCCCTAAATCCCAAACCCTAAACCCCCACTGGAAATCTCCAAGCCCTGCCTTCTGCACCCAATCCTAAACTCTGCAGGGTTGTCCTTTTGGGATAGTCAAGTGAAGCCGAAAAGACGTCATGTCCTCCCTTGTTATGCGGGGTGCTCGGAGACTTGTAGCGCAAGACTCTGCAACGTGCCTGTTGAGAGTGACTGGGGTTTAGGGGCTTAGGGGTTTGGGGGTGTAGGGGTGTAGGGGTTCGGAGGTTTGGAGGTTTGGGGCTCACGGCATGGAGTCTGGAATGTACGCTTTGCGGCGAGGTGTGAGGGTTTAGGGATTACTTGGACAAAGAGAGCGGCTTGATAGGGTTTAATAAGCAAGGTTAGCAGATGGCCCTGCTAAACAGGCGAAGAAAAGAGAAAAGGGAAAAGACAGAAGCAAACTCCGAACAAGTCGAACAGCATAAATCCCTGCTGAACAAGTCGCGCTAAGAAACATTAGGGTCCCAGGGTTTAGGGTCTAAGTACGGAGAAAGGCTTGGGGCTTCGGGGATCGGGTTAAGGGTCGCAGGGAGATTGTCGGAACAAAATAGACTTAGCTTCGGTTTAGGGGTTTAGGGTTTAGGGTCTAACGAGGCCTGACATGAAACATGAAACCACGGCTGTATCGAGGGTTTCTGACAATGCCCTCAACCCTAAACCCTGAGCCCCCATGATTTAAGGCTAGGGTTTTGGGGGTTCCTTTAAAGGGATCCTTAAAGGGTTACTATAAGGGATCTATAGGGGTACGATAATATAGGGGCCTTAATAATTAGAATAGGGTTTTGGAAATTTAAGGTATATTCCGTAACTACCTCGCGATAGAGTCTCCAGAAGCCGGAAACCTTGCCAGTCTTGTACCTTTAGCCTATACGCTTAGGAGTCGCTAGGAGGTGTTACCTGAACAGATCTATCCATGTATCTATATCTATCTATCTACTTGGAGGTTCATGGGTAGCTCTAGGTAGGGCTTATAAGAAGGATGACTATAGTTATGACCTAAATTAGAGGACGTCTAAACCCCACGTACAACTACCCATGAACCTTCAAGTACCTGTCTATTCTCCACGCGGCAGCCTCCAAAAAGGGCAACCCCGAACGCTACTACCGAAACCCCTTGCCTCTCAGAGTGGCCCTCTTGATCGTCGTCTCCAGTTTAGGGCTTGGGATTTGGGGTTTAGACTTTGGGGTTTGGTTGAGGATTTAAGATTTGGGGTTTAGACTTTGGGGCTTAGGGCTTAGGCACGTGGAATAAACGAACCAGAATAGGTCCAAAATCGCCGGAGCCTGCCTACATCTACCTTGCAGAAAGCTAGAAGATGCTGTGAATCAGCACCAAGCGCTTCAAAAACCCTTTTCAATCTTTACCCATCCAATAAGCCCGCGCAACACCCCAGCAATTGCCTAGGACCTCGTGGTATCCTTCTACACGCCTTCTAAGTCCTGCAGAACCTTAGCCTAAACCCGGCGAAGCCCTAAGCCCGTGAAACAACTTTCATGAACTGCACTAGAACTGTCGGTTGTAGTTGGAGAGAGGCCCAAGACCCTCAATCCTGAACACCGCACCCTAAACCCGAAACCCTAAACCCTAAACCCCTCCACCCTGAAACCTAAACCCGGAAAGCCCGAAGCCCGAAAACCCTCAGCACTCTGGATCCTGAAGCCTAAACCCTAAAACCCTGCACCCCAAACCTCAAAACCCTGAAAACCCCAAAGACCTAAAAGACCCCAAAGATCTTCCTAAACCCTAAACCCCTAAACCCTAAACCCTAATCCCTAAAACCCAAATCCCTAAACCCGAAACCCGACCCAAAATCCCCACAGAAAAGGAGGCGGAGCACACGTCAGGCCTGGAAGCCAGGACGCAATCAGGCGAAGGTCGAAGTCGCCCTTCAAGTCCAGCCTGGCAGCATGCTTAGGGCTTCTTTAAGGGTTTCTTTAAGGGTTTCTTTAAGGGCTTCTTTAAGGGTCTCTTTAGGGGTGTCTTTAAAGGTCTCTTTAAGGGCTTCTTTAAGGGTTTAGGGTTTAGGTGACAGGGTTTCAGGTGGTTGAGGCTTACAGAAACTGAATAGGGGGCCCTAAACCCTAAACCCTAAACCCTAAACCCGAAACCCTAAACCCTAAACCCTAAACCGGAAACCGGCTTACAGAAACTGAATAGGGGGTTACAGCTTAGAGCTCCTTTAAGGGATCTTCCCAGGTGGCGACATGGGAGTTCCAAAAATGAGGGGTACCTTATTTTGGGGAACTTATAACAAGGATCCTACTATTTAGGGTACTATATTAGGGTCCCCTATTTTCGGAAACTCCCACATGGGTTCTAGAAGATGTATGGTGTTCAGGGTTTCGGGTTTTAAGGGTTTAGGATGTTTTTTGGGGCTTTAACGTTTGGGGCTCAAGGTTTTCGGGTCTCGGGGTTTTTTGGGGCTTAGACTTTATATAGGTTTAAGGACTATAACGGGGTTCTAGTCAGAACTATTCCCATACTATTCTATAGTTGTCTTGGGGGCTATACGAGGGTACATACGGCTGATGGACAANTATTCCCATACTATTCTATAGTTGTCTTGGGGGCTATACGAGGGTACATACGGCTGATGGACAAAATCCTGCATTACTTTAAGTACCCTAAACTATGGGAATTATGGTCTATTCCTTATAATGGGTAATGCAGGATTTTGTCCATCAACCGTACGAACTACTACCAAGTATTCCCACAAAATTGCCAACTGCCACCCCGGTTCCTCAGCGAGGTCAGCTGCGGAGCAGGCGCCGGTGGCGCCGCGAAGACGCCAGCAGAGAGACCCAGGCAGAGCTGGGCCTAGTAGGGGATTTAGGATTTAAGGGTTTAGGGTGGGGAGAGAGTTTAGGGTTTAGGATCTAGGGCTCAGGGTATAGGGTTTAGGGGACCAAAGTTGAGGGTTTAGCACTTGAGGCTTAGGGTTTAGGGTTTAGTAGAAGCCCCTTGCAGGTGGGTAGTTCTTCTTCCATAGTACTCCCATAAGACCCCCTTTACCTTATAGGAGTGGTATGGGAGGCTTATGGGAAACTACCCACCTAATAACTACCCACCTNAGGTGGGTAGTTCTTCTTCCATAGTACTCCCATAAGACCCCCTTTACCTTATAGGAGTGGTATGGGAGGCTTATGGGAAACTACCCACCTAATAACTACCCACCTGTAAATGGCTTAGGTTTAGGGTCCCCAGCAGACCTTAATCAAGTAGAACGAGGGGCTCCCTTTTAAGGGCTGTTTTAAGGGAAGGGTTTAGGGGTTTAGTTCCTTTAAAGGGATCTAGAGGGTTCCTTAAAGGGGATCTATAGGGTTTAGGGTTTAGGGTTGAGGGTTTGGGGTTTAGGGTGAGGTACTAATAGGGTTTCGTATCTCCTTGGTAGTATTTTGGAGACCCCTTAAAGGGGACCCTTCTTGACCCTACTTCAGTCTCTCTTAAAAGGGACCTTGTTGAGAGGGTCTATATCCCCACGGCTCCCCCTAAGCCTAACTCCTAGTGTAGGGGCCTTACTCAAGCGGAGTAGGTCTTTTGAGCGTTCCTTTCAGGGTTCCTTCAAGGGATCTACAAGGATTCTAAAAGGGCTTGGGCATTCGCTTTTAAACTTCAGGCTTTAAGGGGTATTCGTGCAGGGCGTTTTCCAACTGCGTAGCTCGATGCTGCTGAGATTCTCCCAGAGAGCCCAATAACCCTTAATTAAGGAATATGGCTTAAATTATATAGGGCTTCATATTATGATTTAAGCTATAATCCTTAACTAAGGGGTTTTGGGCTCTCTGGGTGTTGCTATCATCATTCCACTGCATGCTTTTCGCCATCTTGCTTTTGCTGTGCGAAGGACGCTTATTATCCTTGCCGTTCTCGTTACTTGTCATCATTGCGACGCACATACTTGGAGATTCATGGGTGGTCCTACTTTTTAAGTCATAAGCCCTACTTATAACTGCCCAGAGAGCCCAATACCCCTTAATTAAGGAATATAGCTTAAATCATCATATGAAACCCTATATAATTTAAGCCATATTCCTTAATTAAGGGGATTAGAGGCTCTCTGGGTGCCCATGAACCTCTAAGTAACGTCATCAAACTGGGCAGACTCGGAGGCTCCGAACGAGCAGACTCCGGGATGCTCTTGTATTGTACTACGGCTGATGGACAAAATCCTGCATGACCCTAAGGACCCTAAACTATGGGAATTATGGTATATTCCTTATTATGGGTAATGCAGGATTTTGTCCATCAACAGTATCACGACTCACTATTCCCCAATCAAGGATCCTAAACTAGGCGATGTTGGAGTGGTTAGGCAAATCTCAAGCACGAACTTCGACCGAAACACAGAGCAACAAGACATCCGCCAAAATAAATGGCCGCGTTGAAGCTTCTGTCGGAATCCCCAGCTTTGCTAACCTTGAACCCGAACTATTTGCACAATAGCAACGACAGAAGAACCCAGCACTGATATAGTTTGTTCCGAATGCATAGATCGTCCTGAACCCCCCTAGAAGACAGGGCAAAATTCGGCTTTTGGAAAATATGGATGAAATCATCGCCAACGACAAGTGAAAAGCACCCAAGGGCCGCATACTATAGGGGCCTAAATAATTACCTATACTATTTTGGGTGTTCCTTATTATAGTTATAGTATAATGGGTCCCAAAGCCCTATTCCAATTATTAAGGCTCCTATATTAAATTCACTCGCCGTCGCCCGCCGGAAGTCACACACTTGCGAGGGCAGCACTTACAATTGATCCAGGTCCATGCCACATACCAGTAATATAGGGGCCTTAATAATTATAATAGGGTTTGGGGGCCCCTTATACCAAAATCATAATAAGGAACCCCCAGAAAAGGATAGGGAAAAATGAGGCCCCTATATTACCAGTACTGCGCAATGCTCATGGCTGATTCACTCCCAGCACGCACCCAGGAAGCTTTTGCTAGTCCCGGCTCAACCGAGGAGGCGACAAGAATGAAAGTGGCGCCAAGTGGGGGGTTGTCAAAATTATGGTCCCTTTTGGGGTCCTAAATATAATACGGCACCTATTATTTAAGATACCCCAAAAAGGGACCCTAATTTTGACAACCACCCAAGTGAGCGCACGGCAAATCGCCTTTCTTGGGCAGAATGTGCACGGATGCACACCCTATAGACCCTAAGCCCCGAAGATCGCTGAAACCCTTTAGACCCGCAGACCTAGAGATCCCTAAAGCCCTAAGACCCCGAAGGTGTGGCGCGAGGCTCTTTTTGAACCCGTTTCTTAGGCTGAGAGTTACATGCCACAGCACAGATTACTTCCACAGCGAACCACATGTCCCTCGCAGACACAATCCCAACCAACAGCATACACAGAAGTACGCAAATCCCAAAATCTTTACAACTTATCTCCTTCCCTAAACCCTAAACCCTAAACCCCCAAGCCCTGAAGCCCTAAACCCGAAGCCCCGCAGTCAAAAAAAGCCTGAAAGCCTTAAGCCCCTAGAGCCCTAAAGTCCTAAACTCCTAACCCTCAAAGAGCCCTTATAGATCCCTTTTTAGGAACCCTTTTAAGAACCCTATAAACCCCAAAACCCTAAAGCCCCAAACCCCTAACTCCTCTCCCAAGGTCTCTGCCGGCACCGCTGCCAGTAGCGCTGCCAAGCTTTCCTCGGAGGCGGCGGTGCGGCGCCTCGGCGGCGGAAGAATGTCGGAAGCTTCAGGGTTTAGGGTTTTGAGAGGTTTTTGGGTGATTTAGGAGTTTTAGGGGTTTTAGGAGTTTTTTGGGTCTTAGGAGTTTTTTGAGTTCAGGGTTTAGAGTTTTTTGGAATTTTGGTGGTTGAGGCTTTAAGATTTTTGGAGTTTTCAAGCGTTTGGGGTTTATGGGGTTCCTATAAAGCGCTATAGAGGGATCTGTAAGGGCTCTTTAAGGGTTTAGGGTCTTTTGAGCTTGTAGGGTTTTGGGAGTTCTTAGTTCTTAGGGTCTAAGGTTTCAAAAGCCGAAAGCTTGTCGCGTTGGGGCTATCTATTCGGGTTTAAGCTTTAAGGATTTAGGATTCAAGGTTTAGGCTTTAGGGCCTTGGGATCCGTCGGAAGCTTGTGGCTCTAAAGTTTTAGAATTTAGGTTTACGGCTTTAGGGCTGAGGAGGTCCAGGGGGTTTAGGCTTTAGGGCCTTAGGGCTGAAGGGGGTTTAGGGGGTTTAGGGGGTTTAGGGGGTTTAGGGGGTTTAGGGGGTTTAGGGTGTAGGGTTTGAGGTTTAAAAGTTTAGAAATGTAGGGGTTTCAAGATTCTTGCACATGTCTGGGCCTTCGGGGGGCTCTTATACGGTTTTTCTTTGATTGGGTTTAGGGTTTAGGGTTTAGGGTTTAAGGTTTAGGGTTTAGGGTTTAGGGTTTAGATTGGGGTATTCATGAAGGCTTTGTTGTGCCTCTCCTTGGCAGCACGGAGGGTGTTGCGTTTGCCAGCGGGGCGCATTGGATTCAGCTTGGGCTTCTCCTCATCCAAACGATTGGCCTCGGCAACCAGAAATCGGCCTTTGGATGACTTCTCCCCAAAGTAATCCCGGTAAGTGTTCTGCACCTGAATGCCATAGGGCGAAATACGATAGCGCACATTGCGCTCCGCAGATTCCTCGGCTCCTCGAACAAGCATGTCAGGATCCATGGCATTTCCGATTCTCCGACCGGAAAGCGTTTGTAGATTGAGTTTGACACACGCCTCTAGTGTGCCTGCGCCCAACAAGTTCGCCCTGTGCTTTAGTTCTGTTAGGCGAACTTCTCCAAGCTTCCTCTCGACAGCCGTCGTAGACACGAGGGTCGTGACTGCTCTCTGCACCACCCTGATGGCGTCCTTGCGACCAGCTTACTGACTGGGTTGCAGATCTTGCAGTGTGAACACCCATGCACCTGTGGATGGCCCGTACAAACCCAAGATTGCCGTGGATTTCTGAGAAGCCAAATTGATGCGAAGAGGCCCAAGGTGAGTCTTGTAAGGATCAGGTTTGAAGGACTCACGGGCCAAAACGGTCTAGCGCACAGGGTTAAACCCTAAACCCTAAACCTAAACCCTAACCCTAAGCCCTAAACCCAAAACCTTAAGCCCTAGACTTTAGACCGTAAACCGTGTGCTGCGAACCCTCGGTCATTGTACGCTTGGTCTTACTTAGAAGGGCCTCAGGGTTGGATAAGGGTTCTCTGAGTATGACGCTTCTAGTGCTTAGGAACTTTGGGAGTTAAGCTTTAAGTCCTTGAACTTCGGGTTTAGTACACGAAGGCTCCAAGAACTCTTGTTTTTCAGTGGCTTTCAGGCTTCAAAACCACGCCTTACTATACGGCAGCAATGGAATAGGGATCATGGAGAGGAGCCTTAAGGGGAACCTAGTTCTGAAGCAGCCCTAAGAAAATGAGACTCCACTTTCCTATTCTTATTGTTCAAGTTTCCTTCTAGTAGTAACAAGTAGCACTTCCAAAACCATCGAAAAACTTGTGTTTGCAATCCTATGAAGAAGATCCGATAAAACCTGTGTACTGGCTCCTAAGTTCCTACTTTGAAACCTCGCGAAACTCTGCCCAGCGGCAGGTCCAACTCAAGCCGATCGAGTTTCCGCGGCAGCAGCCTGGTAACCGCCACTTGGTTCAGCGTTTAGGGGGCGCCGGGTTGTTCCAACTTTGAACCCGGAAACCCTTAACCCGAAAATGTAAACTGCAAACTCCCAAACCCTAAACCCTCAAACCCCAAACCCCAACTTTAAAGACCCTAAAATACTAGACCCAAAACTAATACTTGCACTACTACTAATACTATTACTTTTGCTAGCACTATTACAAGTACTATTACTAGCACAAGCACCTTTATTGGTAATCTTACTCTTAATCTTACTTTTGCTGCTGCTGCTGTTGCTGCTACTACCACTACTACTACTACTACTACTACTACTACTACTACTACTACTACTACTACTCCCGCTGCTGCTGCTGCTCCTCCTCCTCCTCCTCCTCCTACTACTACTACTACTATTACTACCACTACTACTACTACTACTACTACTACGACTACTACTACTACTACTCCTGCTACTACTACTACTACTACTACAACTACAACTACAACTACTACTACTACTACTGCTACTACTACTACTACTACTGCTACTACTACTGCTATTGCCATTGCTATTGTTGACATTGCTATTGCTATTGCTATTCCTATTAAGGTTACTAGTACTGTTGCTGTTGAAGTGGTACTATTACTACTGTGCTAATATTTCGGCTAAAATAATAAGTACTATTCTGTTTCCTCTTGCGACCATTCTGCCACACATTCCACCATGCTTCACTTCGTGAGCTGCATGTGCTCACGCCCGCGAAGGAAGGACTTGAGTTGATTGGCTGGCAAGCTGACCTGTGTCCAAACGACATAGACAGCATGTTAGACGAATTGGATGGACACACCGGGATGGACCAGCTGTGGTGCCCCCCAAGCCTCGAGTGGCATCCAGTCCATGGCTTGCGTTGCAAAGCCCGCTCAAAAACGGCGAGGCAACGTTTCGCCCAGCACCCTAAACCCTAAACCCTAAACCCTAAACCCTAAACCCTACCTAGCTGTCTACGGCCCTGAGGAGCCTTGGGGGCCAAACACCAGAGATCACATGATCAAGGCTACTCCCCTAAACCCTAAACCCTAAATCCCTAAAACCCCAAACCCTAAGCCCTAAACCCTAAACCCCTAAAACCCTAAACCCTAAACCCTAAACCCCTAAAACCCTAAACCCCTGCTACAGGGGCCGTAATAACCAGAACAGGGGTTTTGGGCGCCCACCATTGGTAATCAGAGCTCTGGGTTTTAATCAGAGCTCTGGGTTTAGGAGTTTAGGGCCCAGGGTTTGATCTCGATAGAGCGTACGGCTGGGCGGCTCAGGGTTTCGAGTTTAGGGTTTAGGGTTTAGGTTCAGGGTTTAGGGTTTAGGGTTTAGGGTTCAGGGTTTAGGGTTTAGGGTTTGGGGTTTAGGGGTTAGCACATCGGTGCTTGTTGAAATTGGAGCTTTGCGAACTACGCCCAACAGCGGAACCTCCAAAACTCCGCCGCAAAACCCAAGACCTACACTCTAACCTGCAGAGAAAGCTATGCAGCTATTGGCTCACGGTTCCAAACACGTTCAACTCAAAGACAGTAATGCAGGGATAAAAATACATAAAGAGTAGGATAAGCCGTAGTATGTCCTTAAATCATTCAAGATTATCAACCACCCCATTCCACGACCCAACGCCCCTACATAGTGATGTTTATAGACCCCTTTTAAAGGAAGGACTGACAGAAACCCTATATTGAACATAGATGTATAGTAGAACCCTGAAGCGCGAAGTCCGAAATCCGTAAGCTCCCCTAAACCCTAAAGGTTTAGGGTTTAGGGGTCTAGGGTTTAGGGTTTAGGGTAAACCCTAAAACCCGAAACCCTAAACCTGACAATCACCAATGGCCGCATGCCCCCGAAGCCGTAGAACCGCAGGCAAAACTAACCTGGGCATCATTGTTCTTGTTAGTACCTTGGCCTACCAAACCCTACCTTTTTGTAGGTTCTTATTATGAACCCTAATATGGAGTTTATGGGGGCGTTTGGTAGGTGAAGGTACGTTTAAACCTTTCCATGCATTCTGGTTATTTTCGTCGTATTTCTATGCATGGTCTCGAACCCTCTGCATATGGGTAGTTGTCAAAATTATAGTCCCTTTTTGGGTCCCTATTATAATACGGCACCTATTATTTAGGGTACCCAAAAAGGGACCATAATTTTGACAACCACCCATATGCTTCTTACAAAGATCGCCAAAACTCCCAACCCTTCATCGCTGAAGCTCTGAACCCCCAAAAGCTGAACCCTAAAACTTAAATCCTAAACCCTAAGCCCCAAACCCCTAAACCCTAAGCCCTAAGCCCCTAAACCGCTAAACCCCTAAGCCCTAAGCCCTAAGCATCCCGGAAGATGCTGCTATGCGACTCCAAGAAGGACTCCAGTCCGCGGTTGGAGAGCCGGCTGCATCCTGCCAGGTTCAGCCGCACCTGAAAAGTCGGGGGAGTCGTAAGCTTCCGGGCCACATTCTAAGGTTAGAAGTATGGGCCCCTGGTATGGGCCCTTAGCCCTTTTAAGGGACCTTAAAGGGTACAAATAAGGTATATACTAGGTATATAAGGATCCCAGGCTTAAGGGCCCATACTAGGGGCCCAGTTCATCCTAAGACACATGGGGGTTGATCAGAAGAATGGGCCCTTTTGGGGTCTGTATTATAGTATATTCCTTATAGTCTATAGGGGACCAAAAGGGGCCCATAATTTTGATCAACCCCCACATGGCTCCGCTGCTATACGAAGCATTTGGGGTGTGGTACTGGTTCTATACCGGGTTTCTTGTCCACGTTTGGGGGTTTTATACAGATTGTATGAGGGCTTGGCCGCTTGAGGGTTCAGGTCTTAAGAAGATAAGGGACCTAGTAAGTAAGGCCAAAGATACTTTCCCTGGGGTTAGATGTAACTATTCCTACAGTTACTGAACTTATAGTAATTGGGGCATGTTCCTTAGCCCTGGGTTCTTGTTGAACTGTTAGGGCTTCCTTCAAGTTACCATGGGCTCGAAAGTAGATCCGATGGCGCCCCTAAATTATGCTGGTTCTTGCTGTGGAATTTAACTTTACGTAACCATAATAACGATCGATTGCAAATAATATGGCTGCCTTGTCATGCTAAGTTAAGCGCCTTACTGTTCGAGAATTTAATCTGCTTGGAGGTTCATGGGGCAGTACTACCCATGAACCTCCAAGTAAGGAAGTTACTTTCAGTTACCAAAAAAGGGATCTATTTTAAATAATATGGTTGCCTTATGACGGTAATTTAAGACAAGAACCCCGCGCATGGTCTGTGTCGGCGCTGATCTGATCAACAGGGTACGTACGGATGCCGACGGCTCAGGATTTAGGCTTCGCGGTTTAACCTAAACCCTCAGCTACCCAGAGACTCCAATATCCCTTCATTAAGGAATATACCTTAGATTATAGTAGTGGTCCATAATATGATTTAAGGTATATTCCTTCATTAAGGGATACTAAAATCAGCGGTTCAGGGTTTAGGGCTTTCAGCACACGACATTAGCAGCGTGTGAGCCGTTGTCACCGACTTGCATCGGCAAAGCGCCTCTGTACGATTAACTTTGGCAAAGCATGCCCATTTCACAGCGGAGATGAGCTTTTCACAGTGGCCTCTGAGGGCAAAGCATCGAGCTTGTGCCAAAGCTTGACACAAGTCCGTGACTCGAGCTGGCCACTAGCCTGATTGCACCTTTCCGCGCCTGACTCAGCATTCTGAAGCATGGCGCCGCAATCCTGACTCCTCGAGGACCATGAAGAATGGAGCCCTTTTGCTGGACGCCCAAGCCCTGACCTAGCATAACCCCAACATAAACCCTTTGCATGGATTCATGCATCAGCACCAGGAGCCCTGGATACTGAGGCCCAACATCCTTTAAGCCTAAAAACTTCCGTTCCTATGGCCCACCAATCAATAAGACATTCTAGCCGCCAAGGGCCCTTACTGATTCTGAGCTGTTGACGGCGGGCTCGCCGCGGGTTTCGGGTTTCTGGATTTTGGGGGGGTTTAAGGCTTGGGGTTGTAGTCCAAGGCTTTGCGAGCAGCACAATAGAAACAAAGCTGTAGAAAAACTGCAAAACCCTTTGGAAACCTTCTAAGCACTTTGGAAATCGCTAAGGAGCCCGACAAAACCGCTACGAAACCGGAAGTCCGAACCGCGCAAGGTTCCAAGGCGAAAGAAGGAGGCTGGAGACGAAATCTGTGAAGCAGGAGGCCAAGCAGACCCGATGTGTTTACTGTCGGGGCCTAACCCTAAACCCTAAACCCTAAACCGTTTAGAATCGGGCTTGGGGATATATCATACTATAAGTACAATAAGGAACCCCCGAAACCTTATTCTAAGTCTTAAAGCCCCTACATTACTTGTTTTTCAAGGGGTTATATAAGGGTCTCATGAAAAGGAACCCTAAACAGGTAGGTCTTTGCAGCTACGGGTAGTGTTTGGGGTGTGGTGGTTGGAGAAGCCCCAATCCCTAGACCTCTCAAACTGCTGCTTGGGCTCGCATTGAGCGGTGAAGTTGAGGATTCGGGGTTTGGGATCTAGGGCAAGCACCAACTGTCTCAAACACCCTATAACCCTAAACCCTACGGAACCCTGTACAACTCGACAGAACCCTTGCAAAAAAAACTGAAGCAGGATCCTCATCACCATAAAAAGGCTTTAGGGTGTAGGGTTTCGAAGGCTTGGGGATCCGAATCGGTTTAAGGGTTTAGGGTTTAGGGTTTAAGGGTTTAGGGTTTAGGGTTTAGAGAGGCCTCCTTGAGCTCGTCATGAAAAGCCTTGGCCACCTGCAACACGTGTTCTTGGAGTTTCATGGGTAGTTATAAATAGGGTTTGTAAGGCTCCTTTAGGCGATCTATAAGGGTGCTACATAAGGACTCTATAAGGGGAGGTTCATGGGTAGTTATAATTGGGGTTTTTAGTCTCCTAATATGGGTTATAACTATGGTTATCCTACATATAACCCTACTTACAACTACCCATGAACCTCCAAGTTTGAATCATTGAAAGTGCCATTGGTTTGGTCGGTTTGTCTACTGCCAGGACCAGGGGACATAGCAGGTTAGAAGTGCCGTCCCTTGAGTTATAATTAAGCATAAGTGCAGTTACCCCAATCATAGCCTTACCACTAAGTCCCCTGACCCTGCAAGTAAGCTACCGGGAGGTTCATGGGTAGTTATAAGTTTTATTGGTCGCCATATACAAGCTCTAACAAAAAGGTTATCCTACTTACAACCCCTACTTGTAACTGCCCATGAAACCTCCAAGTAGGGTCTCACTAACCCGGCTTGACTTCGTAATAGCCGTCGAGGATGAAGGGGCCAAAGAGATAGGTGGGGTGTGGGGTTTAGGGATTGGGGTGTCTCCGCTCAGAGGACGCAAGGTTGAGGGTTTCGGATCGCATCATCTTCAGCGCCTCTACCTACAGGGTATTGTTGAGGGCTCCAGCCCCTGAAAAACATGGAACCTATCGGGTACCAGGACGAATGCAGGGGGTTCACAAGTGCACCTTCTTGCGTGCAATTCCTAGAAAAGGCCCTAAGCTAGAAAGAACAACTAACAGGACAAACGCAAGTAGTTTCACTCCTCATGAATAGCAATAACAACATCTTCATGACAATTGCTGGTAACTTAAACTGTACAAGTACATGGACCCGGCTAGTTTAGGGTTTCGGGTGCGAAGTTTAAGGTGTGCACTTTTATGCCACTGGGCCATGCTTTAGAACCACAATTGCGAATGTAAGCGCCTGAAACCGGGCGAACAATACGCCTGTGACCCGCATAGCAACGTCAAAGCCACCCTTACAGGGAAACCTTCCTGATATTATCAGGGCTCCAGTGTAACCCTGGGTCACCTCCGCGAGCGCGGCATCGTCGAAAGTGTGGCAACTCCTCTGCGACACCAGGAAAGCGCACCGGTTTAGAACGGTTACGGTTTAGGGTTTTGGATTTAGTGTCTAGGGTTTGCAATCGATTAAGGAACCTTGGGTCCCTATTTGGGCTCTTGATATGGATCCGAATGTTTTGGGGTTACAAAACCAAAGCTTGTTGATCAGGTTCTTAACAAATCTGGTGTCGCACAAAGGTTGCTGTAGGGGTTTTACAAGATTCTATCAGGGTCCTTTATTTGCGGGTTTATGGTTGAGGGCTAAGCGCTTCGATTCAGTAGCACAGACGCTTCGGGAGCTTTGTGCCAACTCCGGTTCTCGGGTTTCTGGGCCCTAAGGTCTCCTTAGTGCACGCTGATGATTTATCGTCCCTGAACCCGAAACCCTGACGAAGCATTGTGATAAGGATCCGGTTCCCAAACCATACAATAAACCCTGAACGGCTTTGGATTCAGGGTTTAGGATTGAGGGTTGAGGGCTTAGGGTTGTGATTCTGGGGCACGATAATCCTCACTGGGCCATAAGACATAAAACCCCGAGGTCGTAAAGCCAGAACCCCTCGAGTGCAAAGACCACACTACGTGAGTGAAGGACTGTGGAGCAGAAAAGATTCAAGCCCTGACTACTTGGGCGGCCTACGAAAATTGGGTTTCATCCGTTTTATGCAAGGGGGGAGATCATTCATCCAGGGTATACCTAACCCTAAACCTTCAAGAACAGGACAAATAGAAACTGTGTGAATTTCGTTCCAAGCCGCCCAGCCCAGCCAGCCACCCAGCCCAGCCCGATGCAGCAAAGCAAAAGCAGAAACCCGCACAGAACCGCACAATACCCCCGACCTGAACCTTAAACAATTTCTATAAACCCTAAACTCTTCACCAAACCCTCCTGCAGGCCTCAAATTTTCCGGAGCAAGCCCCTTTTGCCCTAACAGGCTCCTAACAGTGTAAGTAACTAAGGCTTAACTTAGGGTTCAGGGCTCAGCAGCTCCATGAAGTCTCAAGAAAAATACCCACCCCAAAAGAATCCCGCAATATCAGAAATTAAACTATGGGTGCAGAATTTCTTCGGGGATTTTTTTGCTTCTGTGGGAATTTTTTTGTCGGGTGTGTGTGCGCAGGGACGCGCCCGGCCAGGCTTTTGGAACGGCGGTACTCAGGGGACAGCATTTTGCCGTGATTTTGCAAACGTTTGTGCACTCCGGGGTCCGTTTTTGGTCGTGCTTCCATGATGATGCACGCATGTTGGTGAAGTAGAGCGACTCAGGGCTTGACGGGCCGCAGAAGCCGAGGAGCTTGGCCGCTGAGATCAGGTGGCCCGCGGTTAACCTCAGGAGTTCCGATTTGCCGGAAACTATGCTGATATTCGGGGCGCACTTCATAGAAACTGGAAACTGAGTGACAGGCGCACCTAGATGGCGCGTGTTGACGCAAGAGGACCGCCGGCAGACCTTGCTGCAGACCGCAGCTATGCGAGGTTGCGGGCGGGCCGTCGGTTGGATTCTTTGTCTCGAAGTGCGACATATATAGTGTGTTTGTACTTGATAGCCACATCGCCGGTAATGTAGCTAAGAAGGGTCTTCGCCGAGAAGACCGTCTCAGTCTCTGGCAACAGCAGGCATGTGAATGCGTCTCCAAATGCAGCCGATGTTGCTGAAGTTGTTTGGCAAGCTCGAATTGCTTTGTGAAATGAAACCAGGCAAGGTTTCGAGCAGCACTTCGACGGCAGTAGACACGAAGAGTTTACGTTCTAACAAGTTGAGCCAGCTACTTTTGATACGCGAACCTCAGCAACATAGTGGTACTTGCATGTTCTTGGCAGTTCTGTTGTCAGCATTCACGCAAGGACTCCAAAGTGACGTTATAGTATTATAGCGTTCGCCAGCCTTGGTGAAATCTTCGTAGTGTTTCATCTTCCTAGTGTTCATTTGTCGCTATGGGTTTGTTAGCTGCGGAGCATCATGTCTGGCAACCCCATCCTTGACCTAGAAAGCCGACATCCTTTAAACTCAAGAGCACCGAACGATATTGCATGCCTGCGCCTCCGGCTTCGGCGCCTTCCGCGCCACCTCCAGCGCTGCTACTTTTGATTCGCGAACCTCTG
The DNA here is from genome assembly GCA_003297005.1 of Symbiodinium sp. clade A Y106. Taxonomy (NCBI): domain Eukaryota; class Dinophyceae; order Suessiales; family Symbiodiniaceae; genus Symbiodinium; species Symbiodinium sp. clade A. The sequence continues at coordinate 78,717 of BGNK01001898.1, read as the reverse complement.
CAATATAGTGGCACGCGTATGTTCTTGAACGTTCTGCTGCAACTATTCACGCAAGGACTCCAAAGTGACGCTATAGTATTATAGCGTTCGGCAGCCTTGATCACATCTTCGTAGCTGTTTCATCTTCCGAGTGTTCATTTCGCCTTGGGTTTGCCAGCTGTGGAGCAGCATGTTTGGCAACCCCATCTTTGACCTAGGAGGCCGAATAAAGCGACATCCTTTAAACTTTAAAGGAGAACGCAAGAGCACCGAACGATATTGCATGGCTGCGCCTCCGGCTTCGGCGCCTGCTGCTCCACCTCCGGGGCTGCGTGGCCACCAAAAACCGAGGCTCGACCGGAAAGCTTAAGTCTTCGACGTGGAAGACTTAGACTCCATGTGGAACTTCTCCGTTGCTGCTGGAGTCGTATTCTCGACAACGAATCCAAGACAAATACAGCAAAGAAAAGGCTCAGACACGTAGACGTGAAGCCCGCAAGGAATGCTAAAGACCAAAATGTTCACGCATAGTTTCGGTTTGATGCTGCAGCCCGGGGGCCGAGGCGCACCGCATCGGTGGCAAACGAGCACATCGAGCGCGTATGCCTGGATAGCACTTGCGTGCGCAGGGCGGTACTGGTGACTGTTCGGGTCTAAGTGTGAATGTCTTGCGACCATAGCGCCGTGCCGCAGCTGCAGGACTCAGTCGCCATGGGCGGCGCAACTTCGTTGTCGTTGTTGGTGTTCTTGCCGTTATTGCGGTTGTTGTCGTTGTGTTTGCATGTATGTACATGTGTATGAATTGTCCGTCCGTCCATTCAGAGCACACCATGGACAGCCGTTAAACTCTGGCATGTCCCGGAAGCACAGATTACGTGGAAACGTCCACTACTACTGCTACTACACTACTACTACTACTACTACTACTACTGATACTACTACTACTACTACTACTACTACTACTACTACTCCTGCTACTACTACTACTACTACTACTACGACTACTACTACTACTACTACGACTACGACTACTACTACTACTACTACTAGTACTACTACTAGTACTACTACTAGTACTACTACTAGTACTACTACTACTACTAGTACTACTACTACTACTACTACTACTATTACTACTATTACTACTATTACTACTATTACTACTATTACTACTACTACTACTACTACTACTACTACTACTACGACTACTGCTACTCCTCCTACTACTACTACTACTACTATTACTACGGCTACGGCTACGGCTACGGCTACTGCTACTGCTACTGCTAGCATCCGGTTCTACTAGGGTTTGAGAATACCAGCTTCTACATGCAAGCGTTCGGCATTTAAGGAAGGATTTCGGATGTATTCTTGAGGGACTCCGGTACGCAAGTCAGCTATGAAAGTCTAAAAATCCTGCTGCCTTGGGGTATTCGGAGATCAGACTTTGAGCGTATTGCTGTGCGAAAATTAGCTTTGTAAGAGACAAAGCGGGATGCCACTTGTATGAATGAGTGCTCGCCGAAACAAAAACAAAAACAGGGCTCGAAAAAAAGGGTCCAGGACAGAGATGCGGAAAAGCAGAAAGGCAAAAGCACAAGCAAGAACAAGCAGACAACGGGAAGCAAACAAGGAGGAAGCAAAAAGCAGAGAAGCAGACAAGCGGAAAAGCAAAAGCAAAAAGCGGAGGAAGCAAAAAGCAGAGAAGCAGACAAGCGGAAAAGNAACAAGCAGACAACGGGAAGCAAACAAGGAGGAAGCAAAAAGCAGAGAAGCAGACAAGCGGAAAAGCAAAAGCAAAAAGCGGAGGAAGCAAAAAGCAGAGAAGCAGACAAGCGGAAAAGCAAAAGCAAAAAGCGGACACGGCCCCCCGGAAAAAAAAACACAGACGCAAAACAAAATTCCCACAAAAAATACCCTCCCTTAAACTATTTTTCACATTCTACTTCGATTTGTTCATTCTCAATTATGTCTTCTACACAACTCTTGGCACTGAAGCCTGCATTTCTAGTACAGCAGTTTCTGAATGAAGTTCCGGCCCGTCAACTGAGTTGTCAGTAACTTCAACACGACATCGTCGAACGAGTATTTCAGTGGCTTAGTCAATGGACAAGCTGTCAAATAACTGCAATTGCACAATCTACTAGTCCTAGCTCAGATAATCATCGACCATGGCCGTTCTCCACAGCCATTACTAGCTCGATCATGACATAGTCCTTTTGCTATGCAGATCCAACTCAATCCGATAACCATGACATACCTGAACCCACCCTCAGACCAGCGCTTGATCACGACAACCTTAAACCTTAAGAAGAGATAAGAAGAGAAGCCGCGAGATGAGAGGGTCGGCTCGAGCACCATGTCCTGGATCGGCTCGAACTCCATGTCCTCAGACACAGCAAAGATGGCGTCATGCTCGAAGCCGCGGTCGACCAAGGTCCTTTGTCCCGTTCGTCCGTGCCCCACCTCCATGTCCTCACACACACCAAATCACCAAAAATGGCATCATGCTCGGAGTAGCGGTCGAGGAAGGTCCCTTCTCCCGTACGTCCGTGTCCCACCACGCGGCGAACTTTCCTCACCTTGCAGAGGATGCTGGGGCAGCGAAGGGCTCCCAAAGGACGGGCGGGAAAGAGAGTTGGGTATCGAAAGAAAGCTGCAGAAGCAACACGTTTTGCGTGGACCGTCATTGCACATGTTTCCCAGTTCATGCAATGGCAAAAACTGAACTTCCCTTGCAAGACAGCCCTCGATTTTGGATGTTGCAAATCTAGAGCTCAACCAATGTTCACCATGTTTACAAGCCAAATCTTGTGACAGGATGTCCTGGTTAAATCCGAAAATCGATGTGTGTCAGTTACCGTTTTCTAGGAAAGCTTATAGCTTATAGCAAACGGCCTTGCAGGCGCACAAGCCGCATTCCATCCTGTCTCAATTGCTGCCGCACCTCGTGCCGAAACTTCACCTCGGAATTGCAAAAACTGCCTGGCACACCATGTAGGTTTCGGCATAGAAAGCATTGCTTCTTCCAGCTAAAAGATCCAAGTTAACCCTAGTGCACGGCGCGACGACTTCAAACATAGACATGCTCATGTGGTCGACACAGAACAGACTGGAAACAGCTATGCATGTCCATCATCTCGCAGCTCAGGTGCAAGATCTTTTGCAGAGGCGTGGCTCGCACAACCAGGATCCTTGACGAACCAGCTCGCAAACAGACATCTTCTGTGCTGGCAGGTCGGTGTCGGTAACCACTGCCTCCACAATGCCTCGAAACACCATCCGGCAGCGGAGCAACACCGGCGTACCAAGAAGAAGAGGCAGGTCACTGAATCCAATCTTTGCCGGACCGGGCTGGGATGGCACAGATTGGGCAGGCGGGACGCCGCCGTTGTCTGTGGGGCGCGAGGGGGAAGGGCATTCCGAATGGCATAGAGAGTGACCAGAATCGTCCGCATGTCGAGGCCGAAGTCCATGTCGGGCGACAGCAGGAAGACACGAACAGTCTATCAACAGCCAGCTGATTTGTTTGGCAAGAGCTGTCCACTGACACAACACGACATGGGCTGGGCTGGGCTGGGCTGGGCTCAGAGCGAAATTCATACAATTTCTATTTATCCTGTTTTTGTGGGTTCAGGGTTTAGGGGAAGGCATTGTTGGGGTTTGGGGTTTAGGGTTCAGGGCCCTAAACCCTAAACCCTATACCTTAAGCAAGGGCCAGCTCCCGAAATTCAGCGCCAGGGATGGGCAGCGGCTCTCCACGATCTGCTTGGCCAATTCCGGAACGTGGTGCTGCTCCTCTGGAGGGTTTGGGGTGTCGGGCTTGGGGAGTTGTAGTCAACTTGTTGTGAGGGTTAACGGTGTCAGGAATGTTGCCAGAACCTGGACACAGACACCAAGCCAACACTAGACCCAAGACAATCTGTCCTTCGCCTAGGGATCAGGGCCGTTGGCGCCCACGCTCCCATACGAAGTCTTCCCAGCCCCGCCGCAATTCACCCCAACAGGTAATGTAGGGGCCTTAATAATTAGAACATGGTTTTGGGACCCATTATACTATAATTATGATAAGGAGCCCCCAAAATAGTATAGGTAATTGTTAAGGCTCCTATGTTAGACCTGTAGCCACCGAAACTATGGAAATCAACAGATGCTCCTGGGCTCCTTGCTAAAAAATTCCTTCCGGGCTTGGGTTTGGGGTTTAGGGTTTTGGGTTTAGGGTTTGGGGTTTGGGGTTTAGGGTTTAGGTTTAGAGAGGTCCCGACATTCCCCAAAGCTGTTCACTTTTGGAGTTTTATGTTAAATAGTACCGGAGATTCAAACGTATCCCAAATCGGTACCTGGGGTTCTGTCGGGTTTAGCGTTGCGGGTTCAGGGTTTAGGGCTGCAGGTTACGGCTTAAGATGTCGGGTTTAGGAGTCCTACAGACGCCCAGAAAGCCGCAGCATGTCTGCTTCGGCTGTGGCCTTGGCTCTTGGGCACTTGCAGGATGAGGGGACTGGACAAGCGACTTTGCAAGCTATGTTACGCATACCTGAATTGGGGCTGTGCGCAATTATGATACAGTTGCCTTATACAGTCACCCTGCTTACTGAGGGTGCTAGAAGAAACGATAGCTAATTATGGCGATGGTCATCTTACATATACTGGATCCGCTGATTCGATCAGTAAGTGCAGCTGGGGCATGTAACTGGGGCCACAAGTTCCTGCAACGATGCTTTCGTGAACCCAGGCAAAGAAAAACACCACACAAATTCGACCCAAAGCGCACTACAGTAGATAGAAATGGCTGTCGATCACCCGTGATTTCTATAACTGGTTGCCCATTAAGGCCCCACAGAAGACTCTACAGGTACCCCAGACAACACTAGAGGTTGCATTTTCTAGTAACAGGATCCTCTCCTATATCCGTAGACGGCAGTACACCCCAAAACCATCCTCCCTTTGTTATGGAAGCTCCTAGAACTCTCATTACTCGCGCATAGAACCCTTAAACAAACTTCTTCCTACCACCTGTTTTGCTTGTGACTTTTTGGTGTTATTACCATGATTAATGTTCCTACTGTCCTCATTACTGTTGCTGCTAATGCTGTTTCTTGTACCACTATGATAAATATTGACAACGTCTTTGTTATATTATAACTATTCGTACCATTATTGTCTTTTATTGTTGCTACTAACGCCTCCCCGATACTTGGAGGTCCATGGGCAGGTATAAGCGGAGTTATAAGTCCCCTAATATATTATAACCCTAGTTATAACTACCCATGACTCTCCCCTTATAGAAACCTCATAGATCCCTTAAAGGAAGCCTACAAACACTACTTATAACAACCCGTAAGCCTCCAAGTAAACCCCCTTAGCGACTCCTCCAGGAGCGGTCGCCACAGCAACGCGGCCCAACTCGCACGCAGCTGGGCGTTGGCCGCGACGTAGCTGGCAGCCGGAGCACTTCTATTGGGTTTCTATGGGGCACATCCTAAACCCAATGCCCTTTTCCAAGCAGGGGGTTCAGAGAGCTTTATAAGGTTCTATACGGATTTCTATAAGGTTTTCATGGGTGTTTTAAAGACTTCTATGGGGCTCTAAACCCAGAGCCCTAAGCCCTCTCAACCCTCTCAACCGGCTAAACCCTCTGAACCCTCAACCCGAAAATAGTTGCGGAGCTTCAGGTTTGTAAGCCCGCGGGGGACTTGGTAAGTAGGCTTGCATGCAGGATACCTGCCATGAACGAGTTTTCCAAAGAAGGGCGTAGCCGAACTAGCAAGCAGGGAAGGCTGCAAAGTGCCGAATGCAGGACAAGCAAACAAAGCTGATCCTACGGAGCAAGCAACTTCAATTTGTGTGATGAAGGGCTGGTACGCAACTACGGCAGTAGCGCGGCAACCACTTCTGCCAGATTGCTTTGCCAGGGTGCTCAGCTTATTTAGGGATTCGGGTTTGTAAGGTTCAGGATATAGAATATAGGGATATGAGAATATGCATTTGGTCATACAGGTGGTCTTAACAAGCCTAGGCAACTTGATCCAGGATGTCGGCTCAATGATGCCCGAACTGTACAGATGGACAGTTCTGGAGGACTGCAGGTTCGACTTAAGCCAAACAAAAGGGACCAATACTAATATAGGGGCCTTAATAATTAGAATAGGCTTTTGGGGCCCCCAAACGCCCCGAATCCGAAATCCTAGACTACCGTTTTGTAACCCTATGAAACGCTATGAAAAACTCGATTACTCCGTGATAACCTCAGCAAAAACCTTATGAAACGCTATGTAACAACGAGCTGCTGAAAGACTTATCAAAATCCTTCCGAAACCATCAAAAAGTACTAAAATCCCTGTAGGAAAGCTTCTAAACCTTGTAAAGAACTGTTCAACATGCCATGAAAAATCCCTTAAACTCACTACAAAAACAACTTTCTGAACCCCTGAAAACCCGAACCGCCGGTGCAAGCTGGCCTTTCGGGCGCGTCTGGAGGCGGAAGCTTGACGTCCGTGTCAGCCAGCACGTTCAGGATATACCTGACGTAAACGAGCCAGCATAAATATTCCTTTAAGGTTTCCTTGTTACAAGGGTCTATAAGCGCTACGACAACGGTTTCATGCAAGGCCTTTATACTGAAACTGGGATCTTGTGGTATATGATAGTACATCCGAGGATCCCTGAGGAACCAAATTGTGAATTACTCAAGCCTAAATTGAAGCATCTGAGGTTTAGAGTAGCTGGTTTGAAGGCTTTCAGGTCGTAGGGTTAAGGGTTAGAGCTCGGGGCTTTGCAGGGTTTAAGGTCTAGTAAATATGTTCGGCCGGTTCCTTTCAGCGTGCAGATCGAGGGTCTTGTAGATGTTGCGAAAAGGAGAAATTTAGGGTTTTGGACTATGAGGAGATCTCCTTGCTAGTTATTCGGCCGCATAAAGCCTGCAAAGCACCAGAACAACCCTACAAACCCCTACCAATCAACCCACAAATTCCTCCACTTTTTGCTGACTAAAACCTAAACCCTGAATCCATAAAAACCTAGACCATTAGCTAAACCTGAACCAAACAAATTCTCCCCCGTCCCTCCACCCCGCCCCCCCCCCCCCCCCCCGCGGTCGGCTCCCGGGGGGGCCGGGGCCGGCCCTCCGCCCCCTTGAGGGCTTGGGACCTTTGTCTTGCTTCTNCCGCAACAATAAAACCCCTAACCATTGGACAAACCCCCCCCAAACCCACTCTCCCCCGCCCCCCCCCCCCCCCCCCCCCCCCCCCGCCTGCGGTCGGCGTCCTGGGTGGCCGAGGTCAGCTCTACCTGCACTTGAGGGCTTGGACACTCTAGATTGCTTCTAGCGTTCAGTGGTGTTTAGGGTTCGGTGCTCGCAGTTTTATGTGCAAGTTCTATCAGCGCTTGTATACGGCTTTATAGGGTGCTAAAGGATTTTTACCAAGGTGTTTTTCGGTTATGGCTTCAAGGACTTACGCGATTCTTGAGGTCTAACCCGACGGAACCCTTTTTGCGATATCCCTTGAAGGAACCTGTAAGACAACCGAAAAGCTTTTTCACATGATAAAACCTTCTAACAACCTTATAAGAACTTATAAACTTATGAAACCTCTTAAAACCCAATAAACTCCAAAAAAATCTGGATCCCGAAAACACAAGCTTTGAGGGATACGAAAGGTCGAACTCAAGCAGAAAAGGGTTTTCAAAAAAGATTGTTTTTAACCACATGCTTTAACGGATACCGAAAGGCCGACCTGAAGCGACAGGCCCCGCCGCAACTCCGCCAGATTTGGCTCCGAGAGAGTCGGCACCAAGTGCCGCGGAGCCCTCAGCTTTCGATTTAGGGTGCAACGGTCCAGGGTTTTAGGGTTTCAGGCTTTTCGGTTTAAGGGTTTAGGATTTAGGGTTTAGGGGAATAGGGCTTTAGGGGTTTAGGGTTTAGGGTTTTAGGGTCCCAGGATAATGGTTTAGGTGCTTCTTTTTTCGGGGGAGGGCGTGCGGTGAAAATTCCGGAAATGACCATCGCTAAGTTAATAACCAGAACAAGGCGCAACGCCCTGGAAACCCTAAACCCTAAACCCTAAACCGAATAGTAAGATGATACACCCTACATGCAAAGACCCTTATATCCTGAATTCAAAACCAAACGCTGGACCAGAGACCCTGAACCCGTACTATAGGGGCTTTAAGAACTACCTATACTTTTTTGGGGGCTCCTTATTATAGTTATAGCAGAAGGGACCCCAAAACCTTATTCTAATTATTATATTATAGTACCCTTATAGATCCCTCATAGTACCCCCTTTAAAGGACCCTTTAAAGGAACCCTATTCTAATTATTGAGGCCCCTATGGTAACCTCAAGGTTTACCAAAGGTGAAAGGCCGAGGCCTCAACCCCAAAAACACCCAGGCTGAAACCCTGAACCCTGACATCAACATCACTACTTTAGGGGCCTCAAGAATTAGAATAGAGTTTGGTGGTATATTATGGTAAAAGTATAATAAGGAACCCCCAAAACCCCATTCCAATGATTAGGCCCCTACATTAAAGCGTACCAGGGCACGGCCCTGCATCGATTTGGCCGGTGAGAAAAAGATCCTGCAACCACGGATTACTTCAAAGGGCCTTTAGGGTTTCTTTTGCTAGGGGTTTAGGGTCTAGGGCTTTAAGGTTTGGGGGGCTTGGGGTTTAGGGTTTAGGGTAGTACTTCGAGCCGCCATGAAGGACTGACTTAGTCTTGCAAGGGAGGGCTTAAGACCAGGCATCCCTCTAGTAGGGATTGTAACATTTAGGGTTCAGGGTTTAGGGTTTAGGGTTTAGGGTGTAGGGTTTCGGGGTTCCCTGTTTTCCGAAACTCCAAATGAACTGAAGGTTTGGGACTTCAGGGTTTCAATGTCTCGGGTGTCTGATTTATGCTAACAGGGCTTTCCCAGAGAGCCCAATACCCCTTAATGAAGGAATATGGCTTAAATTATATAGGGCTTCATATTATGATTTAAGCAAAATTCCTTAATTAAGGGGTATTGGGCTCTCTAGGTTAGGGGTTTAGGGTATCATTTCAGGGTCTATGGCACACGGCTTTCAGCATTTGCAACTTCTACTTGAGGTTCACCGTTTAGGGTTCTTCAACAACCCCAAGAAAGGCCCAAACTAAGTAACTCCCTAAACATCCTCCCCTCCCCTTAAAGTAGCTCCCTAAACTCCCCAAACACCCTCCGCAAACCCCCGAAACTCCCTAACAGCTTTATTCGCCAGCTTAGGTTGTTTAAGTTAGGGAGTTTCGGCGGTACCACCTACTCTCCCCAACCCTCACTGGTAGAGTTGAGAGAATTTGCGGGGTTTCGGGGTCCGAAAACCCACGAAACTGCCAAGACTCCCAAAGTCCCTGAGAGCCTAAAGAGTTTCGGGGCAGTCTGCGAAGGTTCGGTGGCCCAACCTCTCGAAACTCCACGCACTCCCAAACCCCATTGTTTCTCTTACAATATCATATGTATTCCTGTACATTTACACACACACACACAAACAGACATACAGACATACATGCATACAGACATACAGACATACAGACAGACATACAGACATACATACATACATACAACCGTCTGCACAGGATCCCCGAATGTACGTATGTGCGCACCGTATGTATGCAGGTATGGACGGATGGATGGATGGATGGATGGATGGATGGATGGACGGACGGACGGAGGGATGGATGGATGGATGGATGGGATTGATAGGATGGATGGACGGATGGGATGGGACGGGATGTGATCGTGGATGGATGGACGAACGGACGCATGGATGGATGTGCTTATGGATGTTTGTACATGTGTGCGGGCACATGTGTGCATATATGCATGTATTATTGTATGTGTTTATGCGTATGCGTACATATTTGTATACGCACATACACACAATAGAGAGAGAGAGAAAGAGAGGGAGAGACTGATATGTATGTATGTATATATATATATATAGATATACATGCACGTATGCACCATGTATGCAATGTATGCATGCATGCATGCTTGCATGCATGGCGGTAGGTAGGTAGGTAGGTAGGTAGGTAGACATGTATGTGTCCACATGTATCCACATACTTTGCATGCACATGTTTGTACAAAGACATGCGCGAAAACAACTAGCCTCTCAACGATAGGCACATTGGGCTCTCAAAACCATATATAATCCTAGAAGCCCTTACAAGTATAATATGTCGAACCCAAATCTAGCCCCTGAGTTACGGGGTTCTGGACTCTGCAGTTCCTTGTCGGTTGCATTGTCGAGGAGGACGGCGGCCTGCTTTGCAGATTGGTTTCTCAGGGTTCCAGACAGGGGCCTTGACAATTCGGGGTACATTGTAGTACAATCGAACAAAGAACCCTAAGGCATAATACTAGTAATCATTCAGGCTTCTACATCATCTGCAACGGTTCTGTGAAGGCCATATGTGCTTCTTTAAGGGTTCCTTGAAGGTATCTATGAGGGCTCTACATGGGGTGCAGGGATTCTGAGGTTCAAAGTTTAGGATATCCACCTACTGTCTACTTACCTACCTACCCTTCGATCTATCTACTCATCTATCTATCCATCTATCTATAGCAGCTTAAACTGAGTCCCTTTGCAAGAAACCAGCCTGCGGCGCACTTCTCACGGCCACGTCCGTGTGGCTGCAGCCGCATCCCCGCGCCAGGAGCCTTCTGTCGAAATGGGGGTTCGAGATCATCGCTGTGGCACCATCACAAAGATTTCTATAAGGATCTCTACAAGGTCTCGAAAAGTGGTCCATGGCTTTAGGTTGAGGTTTTAGGGCTTGGGTTTCGAAGATCTGTCGAGTATGGGGGCCGTAGTAGAATGGTGATTGGGTGGTCTGTTATAGCATAAGTATGTGGGGACTGCAAGGGGGCATGAATACTACGGTTGATGGACAAAATCCTGCATGACCCTAAGGACCCTAAACTATGGGAATTATGGTATATTCCTTATTATGGGTAGTGCAGGATTTTGTCCATCAACCGTATTAATGAGTTAGGCCCATACATTGTGCCCGGGGGGTCCAGTCCAGTCAGCAAGCTGCATCCATTCCTTTAGGCTATTTTTCGGCGTGAATACGAGCTTGAGAGGATTTAGGGTTTGGGGGTGTGGAGTACCGAACACGACATGATGCAGTGGATCCTCCGGGGCAGATCAAGCTACGCCAGTGAAGGCTTTTGATGTGTTGTGTTCGAAGGAAGGGGGAGGGGGTCTGTCAGGCTCGCTATGGCTCGCTCCAATATTGAAATTCCTGACCCTGGAGTGACCCGAAGCCTTAATCCCAGTCAGACATCACAGAAATTTATGGTACCAGGTATTGCATGCATACATATATATATATATACATATATATATATATATATGCATATGAGGTAGAAACATGTGGAAGGCCCTGTAATTGCTTTCAGAATCCTCTGCCAGTTTGGCAGCAACACGCTGATGATCGAACAGAAGTCCTCGAAGTTATTGCATATCATTCCCGTGGTAAATATTGGGGATGATGATTTGTAACGGCACGACCAAATGATGGTGAATGTTCCGCGTGTTCCACGAACATCGGGCAAGCCCGTCACCGTCACGGAACCGTCTCGTCTTCGCAACCTATCGCCCAAGAGCCCATGTCACAGGCAGGCTTCCGCGCCATGGAGGCCAGTCCAAATGAGGCTGGTCTAGGTTTCGAGTCTAGACAACCGGCTTTTTGTCATTGTTTTAGGGTGTGGGTTCATGATGTGGGTGGTTGTCAAAATTATGGTCCCTTGTTGGGTACCCTAAATATTAGGTGCCGTACTATATTAAGGACCCAAAAAGGGACCCTAATGTTGACAACCACCCATATGGGAGTTTCACCTTATTTGGGGGGCCTTATCTGGGCTTTTAGGTAACCAGGGAGAAAAAAGTATAAACATGTATTTCATAATGGTTCCATTAACAAAAAAAGAATTAAAGTATGGTACTCCAAAGCCCAGTTACAATAAGGATCCTACTATCTAGGGACCCAAAGACGGACCACCCATGTAGAGTTTCGGCCTCAGGATTCAGGCTCGAGAGTCTCGGGTGTCGGGGAGAGCTACGGTGAAGGCTTGTACCTGACGCCCAAGGGTTGTTTAGGGTTTAGGCAGATAGACGGCTTAGGCTTTGAGGCTTGAAGGCCCGTGAGATGACAGGAACATGGAAGCTCTTTTGACTTGGCGTGTCTACTTCGTATTTTTTTCGTGGTCCCGACAGTATTCGGAGACAGCCTTTATTGTGAGATCAGTACTTTCCGAAATGAAACCATACGAAAAAAGTCTGAAACCCAAAAACATCGAATAGAAGCACTTAAAAAGTCTTAGGGCCTTAGGGCCATATGGCCTCCGGGCCCCTCTGATGCAGTTGAGGTCCGGCCTCTCGTAGCAACACCAAAGACGGTCCAAGGCACCATCGGCGCACAGCAGGATCCTCGCAAGCACTAGAGTATAGTGAACCCCAGAAAGTTGGAACATCGATTTAAATTGATTCATGCTGGGATTCCCTTTACTTTACTTTAAGGGCATGAGGCTAATGATTTTCCAACTTTCTAGCTTCTACAGTAGAAGCCAGAGAGTTGGAACGCCATCGTCCTCATGCCCTTAAGGTAAGATATGGGAGTTTCCGAAAATGGGGGACCCTAATCTAGTACCCTAAATAGTAGGATCATTATTATAAGGACCCCAAAACAATGTACCCCTAATTTTCGGAAACTCCCATATAGGGGATCCCAGCACCTATCATCCCAATTCCGTGTTCCAACTTTCTGGTGTTCACTTTTGGATCACGGTTTTGGGTTGAGGTCATAGTGTTCACGGCCAGGCTGCCTTCTTTCAAGTTCTGTCATATAGGGGCCTTCATGATTAGAGTAGAGGTTTAGGTTGTATCATAGTATAGTTAGAATCATGCAGGAAGCTTGTGGAATAGTATTGGCAGCATTAGGTGATTATGTGTTGGCCGGGGGCTTGAAGTTTGGTTTCTTGGTGCGGGGTTGCCCAGAGAGCCCAATACCCCTTAATGAAGGAATATGGCTTAAATCATAATATGAAGCCCTCTCTGGGTGAGGGCATAGAGTTTAGGCTTGCATGGGGATCAGGTTCTAGGGCAGGGTTTCCATGTTCTGCAACACTGAGTTTTAATGATGCTAGGGTTTAGGGTTCAGGGTTTAGGGGTTTAGGGGCTTTAATGATGCTAACCGCAATGGACATGAGTATCGTTTAGGAGAGCAGTATATCCATAAACCTACGGCGTAGCTTTCACGATCAGCTTTCCGTAGGAAGTCAAATCTGAACATTCCAAGACCGCACGTTAGGGAGGCCAGACATCCCTTCTAGTAAGGGCCCCTTAATAAGGAAATATTGAGCCCAGACCCTACACCCCAAACTCTATAGTAGAAGCCAGAAAGTTGGAACATCGTTATCCTCATGCCCTTAAGGTAAAGTATAAGGGATCCTAGCACTAATCCTCCTAAAGCCATGTTCCAACTTTCTGGCTTCTACTGTAAGCCCTTACCTAAGCTCTTACGGCTGATGGACAAAATCCTGCATTACCCATTATAAGGAATATACCATAATTCCCATAGTTTAGGGTACTTAAAGTGATGCAGGATTTTGTCCATCAACAGTACCTAAGGCTAAGTTGACTTCTTGGATGTTCTGCTCAGAGGTTGGGACAGTTGAAACGCTTAGGGGTTTAGGGGTTTAGGGTTTAGGGGTTTAGGGTTTAGGGTTTCGGGGTTTAGGGGTTTAGGGTTTAGGGGTTTAGGGTTTAGGGTTTCGGGGTTTCGGGGTTTAGGGTTTAGGGGTTTAGGGTTTAGGGTTTCGGGGTTTCGGGGTTTAGGGTTTAGGGGTTTAGAGTTTAGGGTTTCGGGGTTTCGGGGTTTAGGGTTTAGGGGTTTGGGGTTTAGGGTTTCGGGGTTTAGGGGTTTAGGGTTTAGGGGTTTAGGGTTTAGGGTTGTAGCCATGAGAACACGTTAAGATCAACATAAACGATAACTAAGCAGCAGGAGTTATCATAAAACGTGCATCCATTCGGGGTTTAGGTGAAAGCCGCAATTGTGAGATTCAAGCGTTCTATGTAGCCGTGTGAGATTCAAGCGTTCTATGTTGCCTTTTGGATCCCTAACTTTCTCACGGATCGCCTGAGTTCTAATTGGAATAGGGATCTGGTGTAGATGATTCTACTACCAATTACTTTTAATCCGACCTCTAGATTACATTGTATTCCGAATTCCTGACGGTTTCATGATACTGTTGATGATATAAATCTGCATTACCCTAAGGACCCTAAACTATGGAAATTATGGTATATTCCTTATTATGGGTAGTGCAGGATTTATATCATCAACCGTATGTTGAAAGCACAAACCCTAAACCCTAAACCCTCAAGCCATGGTCACTAGCGTAGCGGCCTCGACCTCTTCATCAAGTAGCTAGCGTGCAATGTAGGGGCCTTAATAATTAGAAGAGGGTGTTGGGGATTCCTTTCTATAATTAGAAGAGGGTGTTGGGGATTCCTTTCTATAATTAGAAGAGGGTGTTGGGGATTCCTTTCTGTAATTGTAGTATAATATAACCTCCAAACCCTAAACCCTAAACCCTAAACTAATTTCTAAGGCCCCTTTAGCAGAGCTTTAGGGTTTGGGTTTGACCCGAATGCCCCCGTTGAAAGCCCAAATCCAGAAAGCCCAGAGAGCCCCTGAAATACCCCCAGAGAGCCCCTAATCCCCTTAGTTAAGGAATATGGCTTAAATTATATAGGGCTTCATATTATGATTTAAGCTATATTCCTTAATTAAGGGCTGTTGGGCTCTCTGGGTGGGTCCCTATAGTAGTCCCTATATAATCCCCAATAATAGTCTCCATAATTTTTTCATGACCGTGAACCCCAAACAAAAACCCTAAGGTTCAAGACCCCGAGCCCCATCAAAGCCTTGAAATTGTGGCTAGAAACCCTTGAATCCCTAAACTCCAGAGCCGCGACTGCACCTACTAGGGTTTAGGGTTTATGTAGGGTTTAGGGTTAGGGTCACAAGTAGTCCTGTAGAACCATAAGAGGTTCTATCAAAATCAATCTGGGTATGGAATTTGAGCTCTTCACAATGATAAACCCCCACACCCCCGAAACCCCAAAATCTGAACCACCCTGAAACATCGAACCCTGAAACCCTTCTGAAACCTTTAACCCCCCCCCCCCTATCAACCCCTGCAAAACCACAGAGTCCCCCCGCGACCCCCTAAATCCTAAACCCTAAACCCGAAACCCTAAACCCGAAACCCCAAACCCTAATCCCAAACCAAAAAAAAGTGGAAATCCGAAGACCCAAAGGCAGTCTTAAGCCAAGTCGCCCCTGAGATGCAGTCAAGGCGACACGAAGTCCTGCTGCGTTTAGGGTTTAGGGTTTAGGGTTTAGGGTTTAGGGTTTAGGGGTTTAGGGCAGGGTTTAAGGGTTTAGGGTATGGGGTTTAGGGTTTGGGCTTGAAGGTAGTATTGTAGGGTCTTGCCAGGAACAAGACTGTTGATGATCAGACCCTACGTTACAACTACACCTTCATTCAGAGGCTGCACTTCTGGCAGTGGGATTGTGGGCCGGACGGAACTAGTGCATGGTTTGGGATAGGATGAAAATTGAAATTTTTATTCCTTATTAGCTTTAAGTACCCATAAAAATGTAAAATGTTACCCAACTATGACAAAGGGAAGGCTACACAAAACACGCAACACTGTTTCGGGCTTCAGGGACGAGGGGTTAAGGACTGAGGGGTCTGGGGTTAGGGGGTCCAGGGTTTCAGGCTTTAGGGATTTAAGCTTAGGGCTAAACCCTAAACCCTGAACCCTAAACCCTAAACCCCTAAGCTTTAACCCCTAAACCCTAAACCCTAAACCCCTAAACCCGAAACCCTAAAGCGTAGGGGTCAGGCACTGGAGCCCGGCGCGGTCACGGTTAATGTCATGACTCATCAATGTGTGTGTGTGTGTGTTTTGAAGCTCCTGGCAGTTATGCAGTTAGCTCGCTTTGCATGAATACCCCGTCCCTCAACATCCGATTCACTAGATCGTTACACCCTGAGCAAGGGAGGGTGTAGGGTTTGGAAGTTTAGGCCCAGAGCCTACAAACCCCAACTCATTAGGATTAACCCTTGACCCTAGCCCTTAAACCCTGTGCCCCTGCATTGCTAATCCCTTCATCCCCGCGGATCCCTCCTTCACTGATGACGGCTGTCGCACCCTCGCTGGGTGCATTGTGTAAACGCTGGGCAAAGGCACCTGGGCAGAAAAAGCACAAGTCTCAGAGGACGTTAGGGCCGTGGGTTTAGGTCTTAGATGCAACGGCTTTTTCAGAGGTGCCAAGCGCAGCCGACTGTTTTAGTGCACGTATGGAAAATGTGTGGAGGGCGCGCAGGCACAGTAATCAAGCGATCGCCGAGGAGGTTGTTGCTTGGCCACACTTGACTGAGTCCCAGAACATCCCTTCTACGCTGATTGGGGGCGAAGTGGTCTAGGTGGTTGTTGAGGTAGGTAATCGCTTTTGCGATGAAACCAGTTCATACCAGTAGCGAGCGCGGTGGCCTCTATGTCTTGATTTGGTGAACTTGATGCTGTCTTTGTATCCGGGAGAGAAAAATGTGTGTTGCATGGGCAGGTTCCTTCGTGGCTTGTATGAGCAACTTAAACTGTTGAGAGTCTAGTGTTTGGGAGGGTACTGGGTGCTTCCCTGCTGTTTGCCAAACGGTTTTATTTGAGATCCTAGAGTAATAGGATGCCTTTATAAGTACCATCCATCTATGGTTCGGAAATGGTGCTTTTCTAGGGTGAGGGCTTCCAGGGCATATGTGTACACTGGGACTCGGCACATGCACGCGTGGAAGATTTTTGACTTAATGGTAGTCGACTCTGCCTAATATGCTGAAGCTTGAGAAGGGCGGCGTGGGCTTTGGTGGCTCTAGCTGCTATGGCTGCATTGCTTGGGCTTTCCCAAGCAATCTGGGAGCCTAGGTGCTTGGCTTCTTCATTGAGGGGTACTGAAGAGTTATCAGCGTAATGTAAGTGGCCAGGGTGGGGTTGGGTGGCGCAGTAGTTCGGTCTTGTCCAAGTTAAGCTGGAGTCCGTAAAGGGTAGCTTCGACCTGGACATGCTTGAGGATCTCTTCTAATTGGGTACCGGTAACTCCCATTAATAGCATATCATCCCCGTACTCTAAATTATATACTGGTTTACCTAACGACTACGTGTGTTGTGGGATTGCATGAGTTCTAAGACGCGAGTCTATATCGTGGAGGAGTACAACGCGGCGTCGCCAGCCTGGCCGCATTTCCACATGATGAAGCGGCATGGCTTGAACAATGCGGTTGTCACCTGTAAGAATGCCGGGAGTTGCTGCGGGGGTCCGCCAGGTGCGCGCGGTGGATCAAGTCCTGTCATGGCATACCCCTGTGGGACTTGCATACCATTCCGTCCAACCTCAATGCCACAGCCGTGGGCGTTCAGAACTTCGAAGAATTGTCCCTCAGCGTTAGACACGCCGACTTGCCGGTGAAGTCACCGCGGGTCGTGTGCGCTACGAACGCTCTGACACCGCGGATCCAGTGACGGCATCGCGCAATTTGCGCAAGCCGACGTAGGACGTGAAAGCGCAGACCTGGTGACCTGGTTGAAGCAGATGCCGCTGCGGAGCAGGAAGCTTAAGCAGTTGAAGGTGAAGCTGCTGTGCAAACATCCAGAGATGTAAGGGTTAGGGTTTAAGGGTTTAGACTTCAGGGTTAGGGTTTAGAGATTACGGTGTAGAGTTAGAGGCTTCGGGCTTATCGCTTGGGCTTTAGGAGCGTTAGGGTTGAGTTTTCACGGAGTTGAGAAAAGCCGGTGAAGATGACAGAAGAATCGAAAAGGTTAACGAACAAAAATCGAAGAAAAAGGGTTTCGGGTTTGGAGGTTTAGAGTTTAGGGTTTAGGGCTTAGGGCTTTCCGTTTAGGGGTTTAGGGTTTTGGATTTGGGGTTTAAAGTTCAAGGTTTGGGGGAATCCATGTCCCACTTCGGGGTCTGAAGGGCGGCACCATAACCTGACCTTGGGGAGATAATATAGGGGCCTTAATAATTAGAATAGGGTTCCTTTTCAAGGGTCCTTCAAAGGTTACTATAAGGGAAATTTATAAGGGTACTGTGATATAGAGGCCTTAGTACTTAATTAGAATAGGGTTTGGGGGCCCATTTAAAAATAAGGAACCCCCACAATAGTATAGGTAATTATTTAGACCCCTACAGTACTTGGAGGCTCTGTTGACTTGGCAAGTCTTCATGATTCTAGTCCCTAGAAGCCATGTGACTAAGCATACTTACTAAGCCAGCAAAACTTGTGCGCAGGGTGTGGGTGAATGCAAGATTTGCTCGCCAAGATGATCTGAAATCTTCATCATATGGGCGGGAAGGACGCAGTATCTCACCTCCTTGGAAACCGGAGCGCGAAACCATAGCATGGCGAAGCTGCGAAATCCAACACCTTCTGAACCCCTGGCCCTTGCGCCAATACCTGCTCGGTCATGTTAAGTCTAAGAGCATAGAAAGATAGAGCTTGACGACAACACCCTCAAAAGCTGTAAAGCCTAAGCACGTGAAGTTCTGTCAGCAAGACAAACATACAAGGCTGTTAACCCCATTTCACCCGTCTACGCTACAGGCAGTAAAAACATTCACTGCCCTCGCCAAAAACCCTCTCAAGTTAAATCCTCCCATAGGCAAAGGTGAACAAAAAACCCTAAACCCTAAACTCTACATAAACCTCCTAAAATAGCTGCGCCGGAGGCACAGACCCAGTAGGGCGAAGCTTCGTTGAGGCTTCTGGCCGCAATGTGGCCTAGGTTCCCCAGTAATCGCCTAATGATACCGGTATCTTGGGTACTGCCCCCAATACAGTAACAGTCCATAATAGGGCTACTTTTAAGGGCTTAAAATACCATTATTACGACTGTTATTCAACTGTTACTGAGTGGGGAGCACCCTAAACCGGTACCCTTTTCTTACTTACTAGTTGATTTTAAAGAGGGAACTACTGGGGAACCTAGTGGCCTGAGCTTCGAAGAGCCCAACAGATGCAAAAAACGCCTGGACCCTCAGCGCAGAAAGTAGGGTTTAGGGTTTGGGGTGCTAGGGTAAATGCCCCAACTTCAAGCCTAAAACCCCCAAAAGCCATGAACTTGAAGCCCAAAACTCTATCCCCAAAGTACGGCACTAGTCAGAGCCCAGGATCTTTGCACGCAGGCCAAGAAGTCCACGTAACCTGGGCAATAGTCCCGGAAGTCTGGTTCTTAGTAGGGAGTGGGGGAATGGATCCCTATAGTAGTTACCCAGAGAGCCCAATACCCCTTAATTAAGGAATATGGCTTAAATCAAATAGGGCTTCATAGTATGATTTAGGCTATATTCCTTAATTAAGGGGTATTGGGCTGTCTGGGTGGGCCCCTAGAGTAGTCCCTATATAACCCCCAATAATAGTCTCCATAATCCATTCCCCCATTCCCCACTAAGAACCAGACAGCCTGATGTAAGAGGGCTTAAGGCTTCTACTTGAAGGGGCAGAGGACTTAGTAAGTAGGTTATAAGTAGAGTTATAAAGTGCCCTAAATGGAGTTACCCTAATTATAACCCTGCTTATAACCAACTTACTAAGTCCTCGGCCCCTTCAAGTCCCCTGTAGTATAACCCTTATAGTAGCCCTTATAGTAACCCTTAAAGGAACCCTTAAAGGAACCCTTAAAGGAACCCCATTCTGTACCTGATGCAAGAGGGCTTAAGGCTTCTAGGGTTTGGAGTTTGGGTTTCGGGGGTTTCAGGGCTTTGAGCCAGAAAGTTGGAATATCAATATCCTCATGCCCTTAAGGTAAAGTATAGGGATCCTAGCACCCATCCTCCTAAACCCATGTTCCAACTTTCTGGGGTTCCCTGTATAAGACTTCTAGAAGGGTTCTTTCAAGGATATAGGAGGGTTCTTCAGGGTTCTCGGAGGAATCTACAGGCGCAGGACTTTGGGATTAGGTTGAACATTTAAGGTGTGGGATTCCGTTTAGCGTTTAGGCTAGGGTATAAGGTCGAGGTTTTTGAGCATCACATGTTAGTGCACAAGACGCTGCAATTTCTTTAGCGAAGTTTCAGTTTTTGGCACTTGTCGCAAGTCACCATGATACGAGTCAGTAGTATGTAAACTGCAGCTTAAGCTCCTTAACAAGGCCTAGATAATTATGCTAATGTAGGAACCTGATTAAGAAACCCTGGGCCTAGAACCCCAAAATAGTAGGATTTCATATAAAAACACCCTAAAAATAGAACCCCAAGGTTTCTTAATCAGATTCCTGCATTATTAGAGTACCCTTATTATAGATCCCTTATAGGAACCCTTGTAGACCCCTTTAAAGGAACCCTAAGTATGCTAGTGACCCTCAGCCCCGAACCTCAACCCGAAATTCCCGGAGCCCTGCAGCCTCTCACCCCTAAACCCAAACCTATCCGCTACAAACTAAGGTTAGGGTTTAGGTTTAGGGTTTAGGGTTTTGGGCTTAGTTCAAAAATCCCAAAGGTTTGGAAGCTCGTGTTATAGCTCATGGCTAGAAGAAAGGCTTCAGGGGAAAGGGTTTAGGGTTTAGGGCTAAAGTTTAGGGCTTAGTAGGTTTAAGATTTATCGTGAGTTCTGTATGAAAAATGCTATTGTAGGACCGTGGGGTTAAGGATTTATAGGGTTTAAGACTTGGGGTGTAGTAAGTTCTAGGATTCCGGGTGCACATACAGCAAAAAGTTTGAACTGTTACCATCCCATCAGCAGGACAAAGAAAAACATACACTCACCAATACTCGAAAGAATCCACATGCGCTGCACGCTCACCGAAACCCAAGTATAATGAAGCCTAAGACCTAAAGCCAGGAACCCTTAAAGTCGCCCGTAAAGGAGCCCTTAAAGGAACCCTTATAGGAGCCCTTAAAGGACCCTTTCAAGCCCTGGATCCTAACATCCCGACATCCCGAAGCCCCCAAACCCTGAAGCCTTAAGAACCGACCTTGAACCCAAGGAACCTTGCAGACGCACTAATACAAAACCCAAATGTAATACCTAAAACCGTAAAGCCCTAAATCTTGTGTTTATTAACTTTAAAGCCTTAGGCCCTAGTCATTAGTACACACACTAAGTCCTCAAAGCCCTGACTTTAGCCCGGAATCCTTTATACTTTATAAACTCTGAAACTAAGCCCACAAAAAAAAACCGTATCGGAGAGGCTCGGGAAGCCTAAGCCGCCTAAGCCCCCACACACCGAACGCTTTAAAGGCACCTTACCTAACAAGAACTCTGATAAAAACTAGGAACTCTTAAACCCACTGGTGCGAAAGGGAGATTTGAGGAGGGAATACAGGGAGTCTGCCCCCCTTGTAAGCAAACCCTAACTCCTAGACACTCCCCCTTAAGCACAAAGAAGGATACCCGCAACCCCGAAGCCCCGTGACTCAAACCCACATACCGACCAGGCTGCGCTGAGCCCAAGCGTGGCTGACGAACCAAAACGGGCTGGCCTTCATGACTTTGCTTTTGGGGTTGAGGCTTTCGGGCCCCTTCAAGTAGGGGTTAGGGTTTAAGGGTTTAGGGATCCTTTAAAAGGTACTATAAGGGTTCCTCTAAGGGATCTATAGGGTTTGGGGTTCAGGGTTTCAGGTTCAAGGCTTGCGGCTTCGGGTCTGGCGTTTAGGGTTGAAGCTTCAGGATTTCGACTACGATTTCGGTTTATTTTGGTTTAGTTGAAAAAAGCTTGCGTTTACTGCGTGGCTTGGGGCAGTGGGCTTTTGTGAAAACTTGCCGCCCCAGATGTCGCTGCTTAGAAGTTGGCACTCGTAGCTCATAGTTCAGATTCTACGGTTCCTACCTCCACTACTACTTGCCGCTGGTACTGCTGCTGCTGTTCCTCTTCCTGCTACTGCAGCAACAGGAGTGGGAGGAATGCTAGCTGCAACCTTCTTCTGTCTGAGATGACGAAGTGATGCAGAGTCCTTTATTCAATCTGATCCCCGAAATGGCGTGGTGATGAATGCGAACTTAAACCTCATTGTCCCCAGAATGAAACGAAGTGGTGCTGCCTACATGGGCAGCTATAAGTGGGGGTATAAGTCCCGAATATATAGGTTATACGTATAGTTATCCTACTTATAAACCCTACTTACAACTAGCCTTATAGAGCCCTTTTAGGACCCCTTATAGATAAAGGGCCCTTACAAGCCCTACTTATAACCACCCATGAACTTCCGAGCACACACCTGAAAAGCAACACCCAACTCCGACTCCTTCAGGAGCCAGTATATGACAAACTTCGGGGACAATGGCTCGGACGCCGGAAACCCTATAAGGTAAAGGAACCCTTAAAGGAGCTGGAAGGACCCTTTAAAGGAGCCCCTAGAGGGTTTACGGTCAGGGAATAACCCTCAAAAGCACTACTTAACAATCTTCTCAAAATCAAAAAAACCCTAGACCCTACGGTTCATAATATAATTCCTGCATTACCCTAAGGGCCCTGAACTATGGGAATAATGGTATACTCCTTATTATGGGTAATGCAGGATATATATCATCAACCGTATCTCCAGTTATAGTCCCGCGATCTCAATGCCTTCTGCCGCGGGAAAAGCTCAGAGAAGGAGCACCGATGCTCCTGCCGGATTCAAGCCTTTATACAAGGGTTTCGGGTTTTTGAGCCCTAGTAATTAGACTATGAGGCTTCAGTTAGAGTATATTGTAGTATAAATAGCTGGGAACGATAGGAGCTAGGCTTTTATTACACGGAGCCCTAAGAGTTACAATTAGAATATGAAAAGCTGCAGCTAGGGTAGATTGCAGTAGAGATATCTGGGAACCATATGGGTATGCTAGTACTATCTGTTACTAAATTAAGCATTGAGGGTTTGAGGCTTCTGGGTTCACGCTTGAGCATTGGAGTTTCGGATTTGAGGTTTCAGGGCTCCAAGTTCAGGGTTTCACGGCTTCGGGTCCATGAAACAACATAAGGGCCTTTATTAGCTTCATTGGGGCTTGCGGTAGTGTATACTGAAAAAGCATTGTTAAGTACTGCAACCCCAATATTAGGGTGCTTGATGTACGTACTGTTTGGGTGCTTAGGGTCAGGACTCAGGATTCTGCGGGGCTTTTTCGGGCCCGGAAACTCGGAGACTCTGAGGAAAATCCGAGGAACAGACCTTACTTCGGCCCAAACCGGACCCTAATTGTGACAACCACCCTTATAAGTAGGGTTTATAGGGTTTAGGGTTCAGGGCCAGGGTATAAGGGCTGTATAAGAGGAGGTTCATGGGTAGTTATAAGTAGGGTTATGAGTAGGTTATAACCTATACGTACCCACAGTTGTCGAGTGCAGTGGCATCTCTGGAGGGTACCCAATTAAGTTGTCGAGCGCAATGGCATCTCAGGAATGTCCTTCCGGCCTCTACTTGTTTGCCCAGGCCACGTTTCCAATTCGAGTATTTCCGGCACAAGGATGGCAGGCTGTGCAGGCACGTCAAGCTCCAGACAGCAGAAAGTCCGAATGCGTGGCAATTTCCAAGTTTCAAACTCCTTTTTGCAGTTTCCTTTCATACTAGTTTCAAACTCCAGTTTCAATCTCGCTGTTAAGGGGGAACTACATTTTTCTGGGCGCGAGAATTGGAAATCTGGAACCTCTATAGGTATTGGCTTTTTAAATTTCGCGCCCGGAAAAATGCAGTTCCCCCTTAACAGCGAGTTTGCAACTGGAGATTGAAACTAGTTTGAAACTAGTATGAAAATAGTAGGAAACTGCAAAAAGGAGTTTGAAACTTGGAAATTGCCGCGTATTCGGACTTTCTGCTGTCTGGAGCTCGGCCATGCCCACACAACCCTCCGTCCTGCGCCATGCAACTCTTCAACCTTGGCCTTCAGAAATCACGTTTCTCCAATAATGGGACGGTATTGGAAGCCAATTTGAGGCCCGCCCCAACGGGGCTTCAAAGACGACTCCCCAATACTGGGATGGCATTTGAAGCTGAACTGACTGTTAGGCACATTTCCAACAGCACAAATGATTGCCTTCCGAAACAATGAACTGATAAAGCCATTCTAGCAGATTCTAGCAACACCTGGCGCTAAGTCCGCAAATGTTCACACGTCAGAAATTTGTTTGCTGAGACGTACCCAAAATTGTCGAGTGCAGTGGCATCTCTGGAGAGTACCCAATTAAGTTGTCGAGCGCAATTGGCATCTCAGGAAAGTCCTTCCGGCCTCTACTTGTTTGCCCCGGCCACGTTTCCAATTCGCGACAATCATGTCATTGTCAGCAGTCGAGCTCCCCGCACTCCTACAATTTCAACGTTGCCCGAATAGGTTGGTGATGCAGGATTTCGGTCATTCGCGCACATGCCCCTTCTAAGTGTTGTAAGGAGGCCAATGTTAAGATTCAGGGTTTGGAAGGGATGACTGACATAAGAAAAGCGATGCAGGATTTCGTCCATCAACAGTATTAGGGGACTTCTAACCCACTTATAACTATCCATGCACATCCAGGTATATCATTCCCAGAGTCCCTCGGCACACATCCTTAAAGCCTAAACCCAAAGGCTCGCGTCCTTAACGCAAAAAACCCAAGACTCGATCCCTAACCCTAGACCTTACAAAGCCCTAGAACCTGTGTCGAACCCCCTATAGTACCTGTCTAGTCACCCTCAAACTAACCCTGAAACAACCCTTGTCCCTCATGGTAGCCTCGTAGTAACCATTGAAGTACCCTTATTTAAGGGCACTTGGAGTCTCTGGGACAGTGTGGGGCGCCCAAGTCCTTGGTGGCGGGCTTTACCTGGCCCGGGCGGGTCTCAGGGTAAAGTCATTAGGGTTTAATATCTGGGGTTTAGGGTTTACTGTTTAGGGTTTAAGGTTTAGGGCTTAGGGTTTAGGGTTTAGGGTTTAGGGGCTTCGCATGGGTTTACACGGGTTCAAAAGGCTTTATGAGGGTTTTATGCTTTATGGTTCTGTCCGTATGGCTCCTGGGCGCTTCTTCGGAATGGAAGCCCAAAAACAGTCCAAAACAATGTGCTACGAGGAAAGCTAGCATCATGCTTTTCTTGCTCAAGAACCCATGATGCAGGAATTTATACAACCCCTATGAACCCCTATACACTAAGCTTTCTGATGTTTGGGTGCCCAACCCAAAACCCGAAACGGTACGACTCCCCGCTTTCGGTGCCTGAATCGGACAAGCTTATTCCTCGAATTGAAGCCACTGTTTAGTGACCCTAATGATTACCCTAAACCGTAAGTTTTAAACCCCAAACCCTTAACCCTGAGCCTAAAAGACTAGGGATTTGTAGGGTTCTATCGACCCGCAAGCTGATCTGCTGGCAAAGATGGTCGGAGACTTTATATGGGCAAAATACTACTCGCTATTCAAAGGTCCATATTTAGGGCTCCAAAAAAGCACATAAGCAAAAAGAAGGATAGGGATATCCCATATAACCCCCGCCCCCCCCATAATGAAGCCCAACAAGGTAGGGATACGGGATATCCCTATAAAATGCTTATGCTTATGTGCTTTTTGGGGTCCCTGATATTACTTGAAGGGGCAGGGGACTTAGCAAGTAGGTTATAAGTAGAGTTACGAGTGCCCTAAATGGAGTTACCCTAATTATAACCCTACTTATAACCAACTTACTAAGTCCTCTGCCCCTTCAAGTATAGATCCCTTACAGGAACTTCCAAGTAGACTCCTTGGCTCCAAGCTTCTAGATCTCTTTGTAGGAACCCGCTTAGGAACCCTAAGCCCCCCCATGAAACCCCAAGTAGACCCTAACGACCTTGAACCCTAAACCCTACACCCTAAACCCTAACAACCCTAAACCCTACACCCTAGGCCTCGAGACCTGGGGGCCCCTGGCCCCGGTTTCGGCTTCAGGGTTTAGGGCTTGGAATGATCCGAAGCACATGACAACCGAGGGCTAAACCCAAAACCCATACCCTAAACCCTAAACCTAAACCCTAGAACCTAAAACATAAACAAAACGCTAAACCCTAAAACTTAAACTAAACCCTAAACCCTAAAAACCTAAACCCTCAAACCTAAACCTTAAAACCTAAACCCTAAAACCTAAACTAAACCCTAAACCCTAAAAGCTCAACCCTTAACCCTCAACTCCCAAACCCCAACCCCGAACTTCCCTCAAGCGCGCCAAGCTACGAGCCAAACGCCCCAAACCCTAAAAGCTCAACCTAAACCCGAACTTCCCGAAAGCGAGCCCAGCTACGAGCCAGACGCCCAGGTGGTGAAAGTTCAGGATCTCCGTCGTCAGCATCTCCCCGGCGGAAGGGGAGACCTGACGAAGGAGTCCGGAGGTTCAGGGCCCTTAGGGTTTAGGGTTTAGGGTTTAGGGTTTGAGGCTTAGGGTGTAGGGTTTAGTGTTTAGTTTTCAAGGTCGTTAGGGTTTAGGGCTTAGGGTGTAGGGTTTAGCGTTTAGGCTTTAGGGTTTAGTTTTCAAGGTCGTTAGGGTTTAGGGTGTAGGGTTTAGGGTTCAAGGTCGTTATAAGGTCTACTTGGGGGTTTCATGGGAAGGCTTAGGGTTCCTAAGCGGGTTCCTACAAAGAGATCTAGAAGCTTGGAGCCAAGGAGTCTACTTGGAGGTTCCTGTAAGGGATCTATACTTGAAGGGGCAGAGGACTTCGTAAGTTGGTTATAAGTAGGGTTATAATTAGGGTAACTCCATTTAGGGCACTTATAACTCTACTTATAACTTACTTACTAAGTCCCCTGCCCCTTCAAGCAATAGATCCTTTAAGGGAGTTATAAGTTGGCGCTTCTAAGGTTCCTTCAAGGGGCTCTATAAGGGCTCGCGGACAGTAAACCTCTAAGTGGAGATTTTAGGCTGAGGGTTGAGGTGGTTTACGGTTGAGGGCTTAGGGTTGTAGGCTCAGGGTTTAGGGTTCAGGTTTTAGGGTTTAGGGTCTTCTTGGTTATGAGTAGGGTTATAGGTAGGATTACTGCAGTCATGACCCATATTAAGGGATTCATAACTCCACATATACCTACCCAGAGGTTTAGGATTGAGGGCTTAGAGTGTGGGGTTCGGGTTTAAGGTTTCGGATTTAGGGTTTAGGGTTTTGGAGAGCGTGGGATGCGGTCGGGAATGTGGGTTTAGGGCTTTGGGTTTGAGGTTTCGGGTATAGGGTTTGGGGCAAAAGGTTTAGGGTTGAGTATTTGTAGTACTGGGTCTATGGTTTGGGTTCTAAACCCTAAACCCTAAACCGCTTAGGGGTTTAGGGGTTTAGGGGCTTCGGGGTTTAGGGGTTTGGGGGCTTAGGGGTGTAGAGGTTGAGGGGTTGAGGGTTTTAAGGTTTAGGGTTTACGGTTTTGGGATGTACGTTGTAATGTCAGGGCCTGAATAGTCCACACCATTCTTTATTGTCAAGGTTCGCTGATGTTTGAAGCTCTCATCTAAACACTCAGGGACCTATGTCAGGGTTAGTACTACAGTCTCGTTGTGATATATAGTCAAGAACCCTAAACCCTAAACCCTAAACGAATAATGTACCTTTGCAGTCCCGCAGTAGAATTTCATTAGAACATACCTGGCCTTAGCCTTATTGTGCCCCTAAAATAAGCATTCTGGCATAAGCCGTCTGGCCCTGAGTCTGTATATAAACCTATATAAACCCTCCTAAACCACGTAATAAAACAGTTTGAACTATACATTGTTGTATATGTATGTGTACATCTACATATATACATATACACTCATACATATTATACATATACACATAAATACACACACACACGCATTTTGTAGGCACTTAGAATGGTCCTTCGAGCTAGGCGCCTTCGCCAAGGGCTCAGAACGAAGCTAGGGACTTAACAATTGGAGCAGGGTTTGGGAATGCAGCATAGTACAGCTACGTGTAATCCGGAACACTGCGGCGTAAGTGAACACGCAAGCCCCTGCATAAGGTTTTGGGTTTTGGGAGTATAGGGTGTAGGATTAGGGAAGCTTCGAGTTTACCAATTTAGGGCTGCGGGCTGAGGAAGTTTAGGGTTCGGGGAATAGGGCGATATGACGTTAGGTGTCGGGTTTGTGTGTGTGTGTGT
This sequence comes from Symbiodinium sp. clade A Y106, assembly GCA_003297005.1. Classification (NCBI taxonomy): domain Eukaryota; class Dinophyceae; order Suessiales; family Symbiodiniaceae; genus Symbiodinium; species Symbiodinium sp. clade A. Next base: position 50,605 of record BGNK01001898.1, on the reverse strand, counting down.
GCGTTTAGGATGCTGGTATGTTGGCTTTCGGGTAGGGGATGCTTGTTTGAGGTCTCAGGATGTTAAGTTTCGGGCTTGAGGTTTTTGGCTGAAATTGTTATGTGGGACGCTGGGTTTCATGTTGGTCAAAGTGTTAGGGTGGTGGGGTTGTGAGTGTGGGATTTGGGGTTTGTGGGTTTGGCAGCCACTTTAGTGCTTAAGATGTTAGGGTTAGGATGTTGGGTTTGGTATTTGGGTCTGAGGTGTTAGGATTTTAAAGTTTCGGACATGTGATATGCGTAATCCCCATACCCTACACCTAAAACCCCAATCCTAAATCTCAAACCCATGAACCCTAAACCTCAGAATCCACGACTCGTAATCCGAAATCCTTACACGTTCTGCCTCAAGCCCCGACCATGAAGAATACCCCAATTTAAAAAGAAAAATCGATACCACACTGGAAAACTCTACAGAAATAAAAACCCCAATAACACCCTACAGTGCCCCTGTGGTTACAACCCGGATAGAACGACCCTTGCAAAACACCCTAACAACCGGTAAACACCCCAGAAAAAAATCCTATGATTTCAAAACAAGAGCTTATGAACATTTGTGAAATTCTACATAAACCTATCTATGAAGCTGTTGAAGCCGTTTCAGGCCCTATTGGGATTTATGTCAGCACGCACCAGGCTTACCTTTTACAAACCTGAGAAAATCCTACCCCTCTCAAACCCCCGGACTTCTCACCTCCTTGGGGAAGTTGTCCCACCAGTGGAAGCTGCAGGTGTGGGCGTAGAGGCGTATCCTCTTGAGCCTGATCCGGCGCGAGTTTACGAGGGTTTTTATGGTTTTTGTAAGGCCACGGCTTGACAAGGGCTTTGCAGTGTTTGCTAAGGGTGCTTAGGGTTGCATTGGGCTGTTATAGAGCTGTTGCAGGGGCATGATATGGCTTTGCAAGGGGCTGGTATGGGTTTGTAGGGGTTTTCGAATTTTAGCATTTGGGTTAAACCTAAACCCCAAACCCATTGCCCAAGATTGCGGTTGAAGGATTTCGAAGTGTCGGGGTTAGGATTCCGGACCAAGCATGTTGAAGCTGCATGCGGCTGGCGGCGTCAAGATATCGTTTAGGTTTCGGGTAGACCTTTGTGAGGCTGCAAATTCAGGGTTGAGGGCCTGGTTCGTCGGTGTAAATGGGAATTTCCGAAAATAGGGGACCCGAATATAGTAACCTAAATAGTAGATCCTTATTATAAGGACCCTAAAATAAGGTACCCGTAATTTTCGAAAACCCTAACCCCTAAACCCTTTATAGAACCCTTATAGATCCCTTTAAGGAACCCTTTAGAGGAACCCTAAGGTACCCCTAATTTTGGGAAACTCCCAAATCGGAGTCCAGATCCGAAGCCCCTTAAGACTGTATCAAAGTCTACGAAGGTCCCAGCATGAGCGCTTCGGAAGGGTGAGGGTTTAGGGTTTAGGGTTTAGGGTCCGAAACACTGACTGTGATGGCATCCTCCATGGTCGCGTTGCGCTTCGGGGCGCCTGTTGGCCCTATGGCCACTTCGTCCTATTTGGCTCTGGAGAAACAAGACCTCCCGAATCCAAGTTTCACATCCAGTGCCAGCCGGACGCGAAGTTCGAAGTAAGAAAATAGTTGATCACATGGTTGCCCCTTGGCACTCCATCCTAAACCCTAAACCCCAAACCCTAAACCCTAAAACCTCCCTAAACCCTAAACCCGGGACGGGGAGTGGAAGCAGGTGCTCGCCCAACCGTTCTCGTTGTAGCCGAGAGCCCGAACCCTCGGAATGCGTGCCCGTGAAGCCACGGCGGTTTAGGGTTTAGGGTTTAGGGATTCCAGTGGTTTGGGATGGCAGTCCCAGCGCTGCACGGCGCAGCTTGAAAGCTGGCCCGTACAACTCCTCCACAAAACTCCACAGTCAACTCTGAACTCATCATGATAGTCCCAGAAAGAAACCCTATTTGCAGAGCCCCAGAGCCGAGTGAAGATGGTGCTCCCGGTCTTCCAGCCTTTACCGTCCCAGAGGCTCCAACTTACATCATTCTAATTTTCATCACACACGAAACATAGCTAATGCCGTCTCTTCCAGTTAAGAAACGTGAACACCGTAGAAACGTGCCGGGTTCAGTTCCTGCACCTTGGGATCGAGCGCCACATACCAAAAATAGCTAACATAGTTCCTTCCAGTCGAGAACTCGAAAACCTGAGAAACGTGCGCGGTCAACAAGTAGATCTTACTTCCGCAACTCACCTTAAGTTGGTTTCAGGGTTTAGGGTTTGGGGGGTTAAAGGGTTTCGAGTTTCATGAGAAAACATGAATTTCTGAGGCCTCAAACACCCTGAAAGGGGCCATTATCGAAACCTAAAACCCTAAACCCCTAACAGTCTAAGACCCAAAACAAAGCCCGAGTCATGCCGAGGCACTGTTCCAGGCAAATGCCACGCAGCTCGATCTCCTCGATAAAGCTTCCTGTCAATGCGGAACAGGTGTTCAGAAGAAGGGCTCCTAAACCCCAAACCGTAAACCCTAAACCGGGTTCCTTTAGCAGTTCCTTTGAGGGCTCCTTTCAAACGCTAAAGGAACCCCCAAAATAGTATAGGTAATATTTAAAGCCCCTAAATCATAGTACCCTTATACATCCCTTGTAGTAACCCTTTATAGACCCCTTTCAGGGTTCTTTGGAGGTTGTGTTAATGTCTCGTTTAAGGGTTCTGTACGGCCCTACGGACCCGAAGATTAGGGCTTAAAGCTTCCCAGAGAGCCCAATACCCCTTAATTAAGGAATATGGCTTAAATTATATAGGGCTTCATCTTATGATTTAAGCTATATTCCTTAATTAAGGGGTATTGGGCTCTCTGGGCTTGGGGTTCAGAGTTTAGGGTTGAGGGTTGAGCGTTCAGGGATTAGGGCTTCGGGTTCAGAGTTTAGGGTTGAGGGTTGAGCAGTTTAGGGCGTAGGGTTCAGAGTTTAGGGTTGCGGGTTGAGCATTTTATTGCGTAGGGTTCAGGCTTCAGGGTTGAGGGTTGAAGGGTTCCGTCCTCGAAAGTGTTGAGACGCAAGGGGGCACTGCGCTTCGAAAACGGCATATGCTCAAGACGCTTCCCTGGTGGGATTCATAGCGCCGCAACCCTCAGACAACAATGACAAACGCCGAAACCCTGTACCCTAAACGGGTGGAGAGTTTTTTTTGGCCCTTTATTTGTTTTTCTTTGGCCCTTTTTTTTGGTGGTGGGGGCGGAGGGAGGTGGATCCGAACCAACCCATTTAACCCAAAACCCTAAACCTTAAACCTAGGATGGTGGCTCGGGTGAGGAACCCAGAGCCTACAAAATTCAGATTCACGCACAAGGAAGCGCAGAAGTATCATACACAGGCAGGTCGCCTAAACGGGGCAAACCTTCAACCCTAAACCAAACTCCCTGTAACCTCAAGCCCTTGGAGTGTTCTTTTTGAACACATTTTTTACAGCCGTCAACGGCCAAAGACCTTCGCTGCCCCCGAGTTTCTGCAAAGTACACTACTTAAAACAAGCCCGTCATTTGGCGATTCCGGATCCATCATGTATCTTAAACTTAAACACGCCCCCTCAATTCGCGACTCCGGTTCATCAAATATCTTACATAAACATGCCCAATCATTTCGCGATTCGGATTCATCATATACCTTAAACACGCCCCCCAACAAATGATCTCAAGATGGGTTTCAGAAAAGAAACTCATAATTATACTTTGAAGCAAGCTTGCACCCGCTTAAAACAGCGGGGGGTTGGGGGGGGGGGGGGGGGGGGGGGNGCCCCCCCCCCCCCAGTTGCAAGCACAATGCTCGCACGATGGGTTTCAAAGAGACTGAGACTGCTTGGAAGCAAGCTTGTGCGGCTCAAGAATGCTCGCATGATGTGGCGCAGTCATCTGCCAGTTGCAAACACGATGCTCGCACGATGGGTTTCAAAACGACTCAGATGCGTTGGAACAAGCTTGCACGGCTTGCCCTCCCAACTCTTTCTTTGTTCCTTTTTTTAGATAGTTAGTTATTCGCTTCTCTCGTTCTTTGTTTTTCCGTTGGTTTTGTATTTGTTTCTTTCTTTGCGTCTTTCTTGTGTTATGTCTTTCTTTCGTTCTGTCCCTACCATCTTCCCTTCAATTCCAATGAAAACCAACAGAGAAAATACACGTTTTCTTCTGAAAACATCGAGAAAATAGAAGTTTCCTGTTAAAACAAACAAAAAGAAAATCAGATGAAAATGAAAGTTTTTGCTCTTAAAATATAGAGAGAGAATGAAGGGTTTTCCTCTGGAAACATAGCGAAAATAGAGGTTTTCCCATGGAAATACGGAGAACCCACCACCCCACCACAAAAAAAAAATACCAAAAAAATAAAAATAAAGGGCCAAACAAAATGGGTCCCCACCCTAAACCCTCAACCCTCAACCCTAAACCCTAAAAACCCTAAAAAAAACCTGAAAAACCTAAAAACCCTACGCACATTCTGCCGTCCCGTTCTGGCCCCCCCAATCCGAAATCGCCACCTCCCCAACTTCCCGAACCCAAAGCCTTATCGTTTCGGGTTTAGGGTTTAGGGTTTAGGGTTTAGGGTTTAGGGTCTAGGGTTTAGGGTTTAGGGTCTAGGGTTTAGGGTTTAGGGTTTAGGGTCTAGGGTTTAGGGTTTAGGGTTTAGGGTTTAGGGTTTAAAGTTTAGGGTTTATCGGTCTGGGCTTAGGGCTAAGAGTCTCATAGAACCCGTGGGAAAAACTTTAGACCCTATCTAATCAGTTTAACCTTTAAGAACCCACAACAACCCCATCAAAAACCCAAGCAATCACCCGAAGCCTTGGAAAGGGAACATCTGTCGCACAGCTGCCACATTGTGAACCTCAGAGACCCGTGTACTTGGAGGTTCATTGGTAGTTGTACGAAGGATAACTAGAGTTAGACCCTTTGTTACGGGACTTATAAGCCCACTTACAGCTTCACATTAACCTCCAAGTAGGGCCGAGATTTCAGTTTTCCGGGAATCGGGGCCGCAGAGCTCGAAACGAAGACGGGCGGCCGCTGCACCCAAACCTTCCCTCAACTAAAGGGTACTGGGCTCTTTTATTGTCTGAGTACCCTAGCCCAAAGGTTACAGCAACTTTCCGTTATGGCGGGGATGTATATATGTATGTGCGTCCATATACATATATATATATATACATATACATATACATATATATGTACCTTACCTCCCAGTCCCTAGGGATAGACTCGTTCTGATAACCACATAGCACCCTTATGGTGCCCTTCTAGTACCTTCTAAGAACTCTAGAAGTAATCGTATAGTAATCCCAAACCCTAAACCCTAAGCCGTAAACCCTAAACCCTGTGTGCTGAGTTTCAGGCCGAATCTGGGTTGGCATAGCGGGAGGTTGCAGCAGCATTCTTGGCCATGGCCGGTGCGGATCAAAGCTCGCGACCACTAAACACTAAACTTGGTCGGTTTAGGGTTTAGAGTTTAGGGCATAAACTTGGATGTAAAGTGTGTGAAGGGTTTAGGGTTTAGGGTCTAGGGCCTTCTAACTGTACTTCTCCTGTCTGCTGGGCTCAAGGGTTTTGAACGGTTTACGGTCTTGGGTGCAGGAGTTTAGAGATCTTGGGTTCGGGTTCCAGATTTGGATCCCAAAACCCTAAACCCTACACCGGGTGTCGGGTTTCGGGTTTGGGCTTTTGGGTTTAGGGGTTGGGAGTGAACCAACTGGCGCTCCAATCCAAACCGCAAACCCTACAGTAAACCCGGGTAGAACTAGAACCCTTCTACTGGGCTTTTAAGTAACCAGAGAGAAAAAAGTATAAACTTGTGTTTCATAGTGGTTCCTTTAAGAAAAAGTATTACAGTATGGTACTCCAAAGCGCAGTCTAAGTACAGAAGCCCTTGAAGGAATCCTTGAAGGGACCCTGGTTGTCTGGATCTCCCATTGCTTGTGTTTCATAGTGGTCCCTTTAAGAAAAAGTATTACAGTATGGTACTCCAAAGCGCAGTCTAGAACCGCTATACCCTTCTAGAACCGCTATACAACGTGGGAGTTTCCGAAAATTCGGGGTACCTTAGTTGGGGGTCCCTATAATAAGGATCCTACTATTTAGGGTACTATATTAGGGTCCCATTTTTCGGAAACTCCCATATATTTCCTAAACCCTAAACCCTAAAGCCTAAACCCTAAACCCTACCTGTATAAAACCCTTACGCCCCGATCAACTGAGTACACGGGGCCTGCAAGCACCTCTGCCCCAGGTGGGTCATCAAAACCCCCCCTACAAGCCGAGCCGATCGTTGCGTTCCAAAGGGCGCCTGCGACTTAGGTTTAGGGTTCAGGGTTGAGGGTTGAGGGCTTAGGGCTTAGCATGTTTGATTCAATTTTTCCGTGTTTAGGGTTTTTGGTGCTTTTGATTCAGGGTTTGGTGCTTAACCCTAAACCCTAAATCCTAAAGTGCTTTTGATTCAGGGTTTGAAGGCTTAGGGCTTGGCTGGTGGAGGGGTATAGGGTCGGGTGTAGGGTTCAGGATCTCTTCGTGGCTGAGTGGATACACTGTGCACCTTTTTGGGATAATACTACCCACTATAAAACGAAAAGTGTACACTTCTTGGGGCTTATGAACTCAGCAACTAAGTTGCTGAGTTCATAAGCCCCAAGATAAGATCTTCAAGTTCGTCGGATGTTGACTGTCTTTTGCTTCAGTCCCTTGAGGCCGCCTCGTTCACTACACAATGAATCCTCTGGGGCAGGTCACATAGGGGCGTTCATAATTGGAATAGGGTTTTGGGGCCCGTAATACTACAATTACAATAAGGAACCCCCAACATAGTAGTAGATGTAACTTTTTGAGGCCCCTATATCATATTTCCTTATAGACTTACAGATCCCTTATAGTAACCCTTTATAGACCCCTTTATAAGGGAACCATATGGTAATGTAGGGGCCTTAATAATTAGAATAGGGTTTTGGGGCCCATTCTACTATAATTATAATAAGGAACCCCCAACATAGTATAAGTAGTTATCTAGGCCCCTATAGTAGTTATTGAGGCCCCTATAGCATCATTAACCTTCGGAATTTACGGGGGATGGGGGTAGGGGACTAGACTTCCCTAAGTTGGCCTCATTAAACCCTTATCGGTTCGAGGTTTAGGGTTTAGGGTGTTGGGTTTAGGGTTTAGGGTTCGCCCCTCGCCCCGCAAATCATGAACGAGGATCCCGGATCGGACTAGGGTCTAGCATGTAAGCATTCTCCATTAGCAAGTGGAGAAGGCCACACCCGGAACCGCAACACCTGAAGAAGCTAGTTAAGCCCGAGAGATTCGTCGATGATGCTGTTGATGACGATGGTGGTGACGATGATTCTTTTCTTAAAAGTTGAGTAAAATGCAGGTGGTCACCGTGATGATCATCATTTAGTCACAATCATGACCGCGACCATGTTCATGATAATCTTCATGACGAGTGTTGATGTTGTTGTTGATGATGATGCAACCAGATGCCACTGGAATAGGTTGTTACAGTATTCAACGGTAGCGGCGATGAAGGTCAAGATGAAACTGGTGATGCACAAGAAGACCAACGTGCTGAGGATCAACACCATGATGATGGCGGACATTAACATCACCATCATCCGCCATCATCCTGGCAATGACTGCGATAATGCAGTCGGTGACGAGGAGTAGGAGGACGAGGAGCAGGAGGAGGAGGAGAAGAGGAGGAGAGGAGAAGGAAGAGGAGGAGAGGAGAAGGAAGAGGAGGAGCAAGAGGAGGAAGAGGAGGAGGAGGATGACGAGACGAAAGAGCACAAGCAGAAGCACGAAGATTGCTAGCACTACCGGACAGCATCGGTTGCTGCTGCTGTTGCTTCTACTGAAACTACTGTCGCTTCTCTGAACAAGACGACGATGATGTCAATGATCCTGGCAAGTGTCTTCGTTGCATTTCGCACTGTTAAACGATTCATTCTTCTTCCTCACAACCCCACTAGCAGCAAACCTACACCGTTTTCTCTGACCCCTTGAAATACAATCCCAAAGTGCCAATCCCCAACCCTAAACCCTTAACCCTAAACTCTGAACCCGCTAACCCCAAATATCTCCACTACAAATTTCATCCAAAACCGTGAAACCTGAACCCTTTAGACCTGAAATCAAGAATGCACAGAAGAACACAGCAAATCGTGCAAAAAATGCAATGATCATACGAGTAATACTAATTGTAGTAGTAAGAATGAATACTAACGACAACGCTACAAACCTAAGCTCAAGCCCCTTCTATCTTTAAAAGCCTAACCCCTAAACTCGTAAAACTCAACCCCCCTCTATATTTAAAGGGAGAAGCTCATACTAATCCCTAAACCCTAAACCCGAAACCCATCCAAACCCTAAACCCCAAACCCCAAACCCAAAGCCCTAAACCCTGAAACCCTAAACCCTAAGCCCTAAACTTCTAAACCCGACGTCCCTAAACCCGACGTCCCTAAACCCCTAACCCTAACTCCGCCTTGAAGCTTCTATCTTTAGAAGGAGAAGCTGATACTAAACCCTAAACCCTAAACTCGAAACCCTAAACCCTCAACCCTAAACCCCTAAACCCTAGACTCCTAAACTCCTAAACCCTAAATCCCCAAGCCCCAAGCCACTAAAACCCAAGAAGAGGCTCATTGAGAGCTCCTGGGCTTCTCTAGGAGAGCCGCCCACGGAGAGCCGGGGGCCGTAGATGAGATCTGCGAACTCCTCGTAGGTCACCGCCTGGGGATTTCTTGGGCTTAGGGTGCTAAGGGGCTTAGGCATGTTTAGGGCTTATGATGGTTATCTGTTATAAGGTTATAGTTATAGGGACTTCTTTAAGCTTAGGGTTTTAGGGGGAAGGGTTTGGGTTTCTTTTGTTGGGTGTAGGATTGGGGGTTTAGGGTTTAGGGTTTGGGGTTTAGTAGGTCACCGCCTGGGGAGGGTTCTTTAAGCTTAGCGTTTTAAGGGTTTAGGGTTTAGGGTTGTTTTTAGGATTTAGGACTTTTTCTTAAGGGGTTTAGGGTTTCTTTGGGCCAGCGTTTGGGTGGGCTTGGGATGATTAGGGCTTATAAGGTGTTAAGTTTTAGGGTTTGGGTTTTGGGGGTTTAGGGTTTAGGGTTTAGGGTTTAGGCTTTGGGGCTTGGGGTTCAGGGTTTAGGGTTTACAGGGCGAGTTGTTCGGGCTCAGGCAGTGCTAAGCAGAGCTATAAGTATCTCAAGTGGGTTTGTTGGGCTTAGGGTTTAGGGTTCGGGGTTGAGGGTTCAGGGTATAGAGTTTAGGGTTTGGGGTGTAGGCTCGGGTTGTGGATTAGGGTCCACTGGGCAGACAGTTCATAGGCTTTAGAGTTTTGCATATACTGAGAACCCCTCGTAGGTCAGCACCGCGAGCAAAGTTGTCGGGTTTCGTTAGGGCTTAGGGTTGAGGGTATTGAGCTTAGCCAACCCACCAATCTACACATGAACTTTAAACCTTCAAGAGCGCTAAGCTTGAACCAAGGCATGAAGTATTTCCTCAAGTTCTAGCCGGGAACCGTCATAATAGTGGAACCTCAATGCAGATGTAGATCCCTGATCAATAGGCCCCTCCCTTGTTCAGGAGGTCCAAACATCACAGCCCTCTTCTTTAGACCTTCCTGCCCTCTTCTTTAGACCTTCCTGCAAGTAGAGGTGGCCTCCTGCTTACTTGGAGGTTCATGGGTACTTATGAGTAGGGCTTATAAGTCCCGTAATATACGTCATAACTATAGTTATCCTACTTTTAGACCCTACTTAGAACTACCCATGGGCCTCCAAGTAGTTAAGGGATATTTGATCTCATCCTCAAGCCCGGCAGTCAAACCCTAAACCCCCTTAAACCCCGAAACCAACGCTGAACCCTTCAGTTTCCCTAGTTGCTGAGTTCATAAGCCCCAAAAAGTGTACACTTTTAGTTTTAGAGTGGGTAATATTTTCCCAAAAAGTGTAAAGTGTATCCACTCAGCTAAAGGCCCGAAACGCCGAACAAGATATTAATATAGCACCCCTAAACCGCTAGTATAATCATTCGGGGCTCGATACTACCTACGACTCCTACGAAGCTCTCGAGAGCCCGAAAAAGAGGGAAGTGCATGCCGAGCCCCTGACGCCCTTCGCATCGCGATCGACGGCCTGCTTCAGCGCAAGCTTCAGCTGCTTGGGTGTTGGAAGCTTTGTAGACTGGGTTTAGGGTTTAGGGTCTAGGGCTAAGGGTTTAGGGTTAAGGGTTAGGCTTGAGAGGGCTTTACATGGATATCTGTTTGGGCTTCGTCGCGACAAGTATGCCACAAGACACACACGAATTCGAAGCTAACCAAAGCAAACGCCCTCTGAAACCCGGTACGACCCCCAAATCACCATCCCCACAAACTCTAAGGAAGAACTCTGAAAAACTCTGAACGCTCTTAAGCCCTAACCACCCTAAATCCGCTCCTTGCCTTCACCAACATGTCGCACTCCTTGTCATTCACTTTGATGCCCATCCTCGGCCGGCCGCGTTGGGGTCAAAGATCTGTCAGCATCCTTTGTGTGCTCGGGACAGGTCTCCACCCACAGCGCCCCCATTACCCGAATACTAAGGCCGGCCACTATACCCTAAACCGAAGATCCCGTTGGCATGGGCTTTTGATCTTTTGCTTTTGGGCGCGAAGTTTATAACGTTAATATTTGGGCTCACCTCTCCTTTCAGAAGCAAGCGCGGGTGGCCACACTTGCGACCCTAAACCCTAAACTCGAAAACCTCAGCAAACCAGGGGAAACCAAACCCAAGCATTGAAACAACCGCCACCTTTGGGATGTTGAGGCACTATACTAGAAACTCTATTCCCCTAAACCCTAGACTCTGTTCAAGAATGTAAGGCAACGCCACTGAAAATAACTATTCCAAGGTGCCTTGAAGGCTTCATAAAAGGGGGTTCCTTATTATAAGTATAGTAACCCTATTCTAATTATTAAGGGGCCCCTACATTAGTTTAGGATGTTTTGGGTTTAGGGTTTAAAGTTCTAATTATACTATAATGGGCCCCAAAACCCTGTTCGAAATTTTAAGGCTCCCATATTAATTCCCAAAGGCAAATGCCCCATTGAAGAATAGAATCCGCGCACAGATCTTCCCCCATTCCCGAGGCCCCGACATTCGGAGTATTTCGGATTGGTGTTTGGGGATTTGACGTTTAGGGTTTAGGAATCTTCACCAGAAATCAATATGAGAAACCCTCCGAGTCTATGGATTAAAGCCTTTTTTGTCAAGAACCCTCAGTCAAGGCCTTGCGTTGCACCGCAGATTTACCCCAACACTGAGGTGAAAGCTGGTCGAAGACTTGCTTCAGGTCCTGCGGTGTCGGCGGGCTTTACCCTGAACCCTAAACCCTAAGAAGAAGCAACGAAAAGACTGTAAGGGTCAGTGAGTCTGGATAAATACAATTACGATTCCCGAAATGGGTTTGGGTTTTCAGGGGCTTAGAACATGAAACATGCTTGAAATGGCGAAGCTCGCATACGAGACTGCCGGCTTGTTGCTGGGTGTGCTTGGAGGTTCATGGGTAGATATAAACAAGGTTTATCAGTAGGATAACTATTGTTATAATGGTTTTAACCTGAATTGAGGGACTTAAAGCCCCCTTTGTAACTACCCATGAACCTCCAAGTCAAAAACCAAAATCCAAAACCCCAAATCCTAAATCCAAAACCCAAAACCCAAAAGCCAAAAGCCAAAAATCCAAAACCAAAATCCAAAGACCAAATTCCAAAACCCAAAATCCAAAACCCTGGATCCAAAATCCAAAATCCTAAATGCCAAAAGGGCCCCAAAAGCCGGAAACCTCACGACATTTAAAGTCTCGAGAGCGCTGCCGGCAGCGGGTGGCTCAGGCCGAAAGCTTGCTACTTCGACGGTTCAAATAAATCCTCCAGACCACTTCCGGCAGCGGGTGGCTCAGGCCGAAAGCTTGCAATCCTCCAGACAACTTCTGGCAGCGGGAGCCCCCGGCCGAAAGTTTGCTACTTCGACGTTTACAACCTCCAGACCACTACCGGCAGCAGATGGCTGGCCCAGGTCGAAAGCTTGCTATTTCGACGCGGGAGCCGCAGGCCATCCCAGGCCGAAAGCTTGACATTGCCGGCACCGTCAGCCCCAGAGACCACGGCCGGAAGCGGGAGCCCCAAGCTAAAACCTTCATATTTCGAAGTTGAAAGCTTCAAGACCATTGCCGGCAGCAGGAGCCCCAGGCCAAAGCCTTGATATTTCGACGTTTAAAGCTTCGAGACCATTGACGGCAGCAGGTCCCAGGCCGAAAGCTTGATATGTCGACGCAGAAACCCCAGTTCCAACACTTAAGTCGTCTCCGGAGCTGCCACGATGGATCGGCATTCGACGGCAATTGAGTGGAGGCTGTGTGTCTGCTGCAGGTCCTAGCGCGTCACGCTCGTAGGCGAGACGCCCGGCCTCCCCCATATGGGTTCTCCCATATGCAGCGTGTTACTGTTGTCGATGTTTTGTGCTTTCATGCACAACGAACCTGCTGGAAAAATCAGCAAGACATCGATGCCGTATGCATGCGCAGAGGTGATGCGCGAAATCTACGACATTGTACAAAGAATTCCCATGGATTTTCCACGGCGGTTGATCGGATGTCTGCTACCACAGTGGTTCAAGATATCCTTCTCCATACATAACTTCCTAAATATTCGCTATCAAACATCTGCGCGCAAGTTAAGCTGCCCCCTTCGGCTACAACTTAACTTCCGCGCGATGTAAAGCCGATCCGAATCTCGGCATTTGGATCGTATTGCCTTGTAATTGTGTTTTGTCTTCTTATATGATAACAAAATGTAAAGAAAAGATAGAATTGAATACACAACGAACCTCGGGTGGGTCGGGCGGGTAACAAGCAGCCGCGCGTCAGGCTTAGCACACCCTAAACCCTAAGCCCTAAACCCTACAACCCTGGACCAAAGGCGCAAACAATTCAAACTCAGCCCCGGTCTCGCGGGAAGACGTAGCCCGGCTTCCTTAGACATAGCATGCCAGTCTGTTGGTTCTTGTTTAGGGTTTAGGATTTAGGGGCCCCAAAAAAACACCGCTCAACATGTGGATGACGAGGATGATAACGATTCTGAAGAAAATGATGATGGTGATAATGATATCGATGGCGATGGCGATGATGTAAAGATGAAGATGACGATGATGATAACAATGGTGGCAGCCATGATGGTGACGGAGCGATGTGGAAAAGGTTGCTGCGCAAAGACCTTTCAACCCTCAGGCCTTTCTCGCCGCACAAACCTGAAATCACTTGCCCCAACCTTCAAAGTCATCGGCCACACCAGTGTTTTAGCCTTCTCTCGTTACTCTGTCTTTGCAGCCCCTGAAGTTCAAGGTTGCTTTTTGTTTTAGGGGGGGGGCGGGGCGGGCTGGTGCCTTAGAGCATTACGGTTTAGGGTGTAAGGTTTAGGAATTAGTTTAGTTGCCAGATTAGGGAAACTATAGTAGTTTAGGGTCTAGGAATAATAACTCAACTTACCAGAATACGGAAACTATAGAAGTTTAGGCTTGAGGGTTTAAGTTACCAGGATAAGGAAACCATCGCAGTTCAGCTTTTGCGGAGTTTACTCAAGGTGTTGGTTTGATGCAGCGGCTCTTTCCACACGGGTCTAGGCTGAAGGTTTGCGGTTCAAGACTCTGGGGTTTGGGGGTCAGGGGTTTAGGGTTTAGGGTTTAGGGTGGTTTAGGGTTTAGGGTTTAGGGTTTAAAGTTTAGGTTCCTGTAAGGGATCTATACTTGAAGGGGCAGAGGACTTAGTAAGTTGGTTATAGTAGGGTTATAATTAGGGTAACTCCATTTAGGGCACTTATAACTTATAACTCTACTTATAACCTACTTACTAAGTCCCCTGCCCCTTCAAGTAGATTGGGGTTCAGAAGTTAGTTTCAACTGATTAGGGGTGTCTGGTCGAGGGTAGGGCTTAGGGGGTTTGCATTCTTGACCCCAAACCCAAAATTGAAGCACTAGGTCATGTAGTAAAAACTCTTTGAGCAAGACCCCAGGAAGAGCATCAGTCCCTCGCATGGACCAATTCCTTCTTCGTGTCCGACATAGGGCTTCAAGTTCGGATCTAGGGTTTAGGGCTTAGAGTCTGCATGCCGAGATATTAACCGCATGTTACGGTATTAATTAACCCGGATTCACTTCACCCACCTGCTGCATCCAGAAGACTCGCAAACGACACAAGCAACCGTAAACCGAGAACCTAAACCTGCAACCCGAAACTCTCAATCTTATCTCGTTCCGCACTTGAAGATATTGGGTCTGAGATTCAGCGCGAGGGGATTTTTCAACAGCCCCTGAAATGTCAATCTCAATGCAAACCAGAAACTTCACTCTATAGCTTGCATCTAACTATAATGTATAAACCGGCAAACAAAGACCCTAGACCGTACAGATCGTATACCCTGAACCTAGATCTCGCCGTCTGTGACGATGTTGCTTTGCCCTGTCGAGGGTTTTCAAGACTCAGCACCTTCTGAAGCCGAAGTATAGTTCCAACAATGTATTCTTAATTAAAGGATTTTGGAACCCTAAACCACAAATCTTATAAACCCCTGTAAACCCTATAAACCCTTTGAGCCCTATCAACCCTATCCGGCTTAGAAACCCAAAAACCCCACAAACCTATAAACCTTAAAATCGCAATTAACCCTGCAAGCCTTATAATCTCTATAAACCTTAACTGAACACCCTCTAAGCCCCATTCACCCTATAAGCCCTGCAACGTGAGCCTTCCGCCCTAAACCCTGAGCCCCAAGCCCAAACCCTAAATAGACCCCAAACTCTAAACCCCAAGCCCAAACCCTAAACCCCAGACCCTAAGCCCAAACCCCAAACCCTAAACCCCAAACCCAAAACCCTACTCTAATTATTAAGGCCCCTACATTAACCCCCAAACCTAAACTCTAACCCCCAAGCCCCAAACCACTCTGGACCCTAAACCCTAAACTCTAGACCCTAAACCCTAAACCCCCTAAAGCAGACTGTAACCAAACTTTGAACCCTGAGCCCCCTGAACCCCAAGGTCGCCGAGTGGCTGCAGCGAGCAAGCCCGGAACACATTCATCAACCGAGGCCTCACAGAAAGAAGGGCATGGGGTTTAGGATTTCGGGTTTAGGGTTTAGGGTTTAGGTTTTAGGGGTTTAGAGTTTAGGGTTTAGGGTACTTTTAGTTTGAAGGGCTAGGCCTCCTTTGAGTTCAGGGGTCTGTATTAAAGTGGTCTTTAAGTTAAGGTGACTACAAGAGCTAGAACAAAGGTTGAACATAGGGAGCTGAAAAATCAGCAATGTCGTCCCTTCAGGTTTCTAGGTATACTGTTTGATGATATAAATCCTGCACTACCTTAAGGCCCCTAGACTATGGGAATTGTGGTATGCTCCTTATTATGGGTCATGCAGGATTTATATCATCAACCGTATGACTGTACTACCCTTGCTCTAGTTATTAAGCCACCTGAATTAGAAGGGTTTCCCCTTCAAAAAAGCATGTGGGGTCCAGGGCTTAGGGGCTTAGGGTCTAGCGGTTTAGGGAGGCTAGAGTTTTGGAGTAAGTATGTTTGGGGTGTCGGGTTTAGGGCGACCCCTTCAGGGTTGTGAGTTTAAGGATTAGGGTGCCATACGAGTTTACAGTTTTGCTCGCCTAAGATGGTTCCAGGTGTTGGGTTGGGCGGCTGGGGGTTTTAGGATTTGTACAGGGATTTAGCACATTTGGGTCGGAGATGATCAAGGTAGGGTTTACATGTAGCCAAAAAACCTGCCGGCCTTAAACACAAATAAAAGGATGTGAGGGGGGGCAAGGCGGAACCTACCTAAGGGTTTTGAGCTTCTGTATCTAAGCATTGCATTGTAGTAGGGTTTAGGGCTTCGGGCCTATCAGAACCCTATGAAATAGGTTACAAGGGGCCGGCAGGCCTCGACACGGAACCTTCCAAAGCCAGTCACGAAACCGTAACCCTCAACCCTTGACCCCTGAACCCTAAACCCCTAAACCCCTAAACCCCTACACCCCTAAACCCCTAAACCCTAAACCCTGAACCCCTAAACCCGTGCCTAACCCTTTCAAAACCCCCTAGGCCCCCTAAAACCTGTAAAACCCTTAAAAACCCTTGCAAAACCCTTACAAAACCCTTGCAATTCCCTTGGAAAGGCTCGACAAAAGCTGGCAAGCCCTACTTGGAGGGTCCGGGGAGTTAGTAAGCTGTTGCTTTATGGAGTTATAAGCACCATAATCCTTATTAAGGTACTTGAAACTCGATATAATAACTAAGACTTACTAAGTCCCCCGACCCTCCAAGTATAGAACCCTGGAAGCCCCTGTATCACTACACGTCCCTCACAGAAGCGATACAGGGATCCGTTCTAGGAGCCCCGAAATCCCTGGACCCTAAACCCCCATACTATAAGAACCTTAATTAATAATTAGAACAGATTACACTATAATCATAGTAAGGAACCCCCCGAAAGAGTGTTGGCAATTATTTAAGCCCCTGTATTACCCTAAACCCCGCTCCCCGCCTCCCGGCGTAGCGCTGCCGAACGACCTCCCGGATGCGCTGCCTGGGCGATTCTTTCTGTTTAGCAGTTCAGGGTTTTGGGTTTAGGGTTGGGGGCTGCAAATACTTAAGATCCCAAATAAGTACTTCAACTTAAAACCTTACTGGCTGAGCCCCCTGCTCCTCCACGTACACGTAGGGTTGAGGGATCTTCAAGGCAAGGGTTCTATAAGGGCTCTGTAAGCGTTGGCTTGGGCTGAGGGTCGAGGAGTCAGAGCTGCGAGAGATTCATTCCAACGGTATTTGAGAGTGGTCGCCGTCGTACCCCGGTATTTTAAGGGCCTTATTAATTAGAATAGGGTTGTGGGGGATACTATACTATAACTATATTAAGGAACCCCCAAAATACTATTGGTAATTATTTAGGCCCCTACAGTATCGAGCTTTCACTGGCTGCTTGCGTTGCCAGGTGTTCGGCTAACACACTGTGGACCATCAACCCGCCATCCCCACTATCATGAACCTCAGCCATCCCAGAGAGCCCAAATACCCTATAATTAAGGAATATGGCGTAAATTATATAGGGCTTCATATTATGATTTAAGCTATATTCCTTAATTAAGGGGTATTGGGCTCTCTGGGATCAGCTGGATTAAGTTCGAATGGACCTGGCCCGGTCATAATCGGGCGCGTGGCTTCTTGGATGCGGTCTGGCATTTCAGGAAGACGTTGATCTTCTGCCAAGAACAGCACGACGAACTTGCATCAGTGTGGCCCGAGATCGTCGGACGGAACTTCAGAGGCCAACACACTTGCATGATGTTGGGGCCGAAGACTTCGTGGGCTTGGCATTCCGAAAATTCTCCCGGTCGTTCTTCTTGGCATGATCCTATGCCTGCCCCACTCCGGCGAAACCCATTGCCTGAAAATCTTCGATCATCCGTACACGCGCGGCTGGCATGGCACTTCATGGCAGGGTCTGGATCCTTGATCACGCGCCTGAACCCTAAACCCTAATCCTAAACTAAGGCGAGGCGCTTCAAGTGATACAATCGCCGAGCCGCAGCGAAGCACACCCGGTGCGCAGCGGGCCCGGAGCAACGTGCGTAAGCGCGTAGCTTGGGCGAAGCGCAGCCCACGCGACCGGCTAATGCGATGTGCGCATTAAAAGATTACCCTAAACCCTCCCTGCCCCTCCTGGGCCTGTCCGAGGGGGCGACTTGGCCAATTTCCCGAAAAGGGGCCAGACCCCTGCCCTGCCCTGCCCGAGCCTCCATCAAAGCAGGGAATCCTTGAAACGGCCCTGGCCGAGGCAGAGGGTCTTCTTTAGTGTTAGACTTCAGGCCAAAATTCGGTGTTTCTGCAATAGTCCTCGACAATGTACACAGTTTTCTAAAACGGCCCTGGCCAAGGCAAAGCCTCCACAATGCACAGAATCTCCAAAACGGCCCTGACCAAGGCAAAGCCTTCCCTCTACTTTTTGAAAAACAAAGGTTCCTGGAACGGCCCTCGCCCAGGAGCTGCAATGCAATTGCTTGTAACAGATCCGACTGCTACACATGCTTTGCGCAAACGCCTTTTAGACTGCAACGCATTAGTACTATCTGCTTGTGGTATTGAAGATGATCTGTTTCACAGAGCTCCCTGCTAAACCCCCCCCATCAAGGCAGAGCTCCCCAGGGCAAAACGGCCCTGGCAAAGGCAAAGCCTTCCCTGTACTNTGCTTGTGGTATTGAAGATGATCTGTTTCACAGAGCTCCCTGCTAAACCCCCCCCATCAAGGCAGAGCTCCCCAGGGCAAAACGGCCCTGGCAAAGGCAAAGCCTTCCCTGTACTTTTTGAAAAACAAAGGTTCCTGGAACGGCCCTCGCCCAGGAGCTGCAATGCAATTGCTTGTAACAGATCCGTCTGCTACACATGCTTTTCGCAAAAGCCTTTTAGACTGCAACACATTAGTACTATCTGCTTGTGGTATNCAATGCAATTGCTTGTAACAGATCCGTCTGCTACACATGCTTTTCGCAAAAGCCTTTTAGACTGCAACACATTAGTACTATCTGCTTGTGGTATTGAAGATGATCTGTTTCACAGAGCTTCCTGCTAAACCCCCCCATCAAGGCAGAGCTCCCCAGGGCAGAGCGTTCTCTCGTCTAACCCATCGGTTCGTTGGCCCGTGCCGGTCTACGCCCTTCACGCCCCAACGAACCTCTACCTCCTCTCACCCCGCATAAATACATACCGTACATATATGCACACAAGNCATCGGTTCGTTGGCCCGTGCCGGTCTACGCCCTTCACGCCCCAACGAACCTCTACCTCCTCTCACCCCGCATAAATACATACCGTACATATATGCACACAAGGCCTACATACATACATATATACATGTATAGACACAAATACACCCACACATATTTACAGACATGCAAGCACAAATGAATACCTGTGTATATACATTCTATGCATGCGTATTACGTTACTAATGGCAACCCATCGGCACTGATGCACCCAATATGGTTAGAACGAAAAGGTAGTAGATAAGAATGAACGCGAGGGTTCGGCTCAGAATGGAACCCTAAACCCGAATAGGTCGAGGTTCGGGTGGCCGGGGTGGGAAAACGAGCTACGCATAGTGAGCGCAAATGGTGAGGGCCGGCGTTAAAGCAGTATCGGAAGCCGGCCCGTGAAGGATGCGCGAACGGACACAACGCACACCCTAAACCCNCGAGCTACGCATAGTGAGCGCAAATGGTGAGGGCCGGCGTTAAAGCAGTATCGGAAGCCGGCCCGTGAAGGATGCGCGAACGGACACAACGCACACCCTAAACCCCAAACCCTAAACCCTATGGCAGATCGAACAAAATCAGGCGCGGCTCAATCTGAGCCAAAAGGCTGGGGCTTAGGGCTTAGGGCTTAAGGTTTAGCGCTTAGGGTTTAGGGCTTAGGGTTCAGGGGGTGCGTACTAAAGTAATGATCCAGAGGATCCCGCGGTAGGTAGCCCATTAAGTACCGTTTCGAGATCTGCACGGGCTCTTTCAGGGCTTAGGGTTAGGATGTCGGGTTGAGGGATTGGGTGTAAAATACACGCCGTCATAGGCTGACCAGCGAGCTATAGGACAAGTTATTGAAGCTTCAGGAATACTATTCAGGATTTCCGGGTTCAGGGTTCAGCTCGACCCCGCAACTGTCAACTACCCTCTTTTCCATCCTGCATGCAGGCTCTTCAGGACCACAAGAGCCTAATTCAAAGTACTCGGCGAGGGTCCTGGTACGGAAAGGCTTTCGGGTTTGGAGTTGAGTGTTTTCGGTTTAGCCGGTAATACAGGGGCCTCAATAATTGGAATAAAGTTTGGGTGTATATTGTAGTATCGTCTGATTAAGAATCCCTCTGGAATAGTCTGAGTAATTCTTCAGATCTCTAATAAGAGGTTCGGGTTCAGTCATAAGGCAGACTGCCCATGATGATACCCAGGAGAAGGAGGATGAAAAGCCGAAACATCTCGAACTCGCCGCTCTAAAAACCCTGGGAGTTACATCAAAAAACTCGAAGTCTTCAGCCACAAACCCTAAAGCCAAAAGCCCGACACAACACCCCACATCCCCACACGCTCACACCCCCCCTATCGTGCGGCGGGCCCCGCACACTCGCGACACAGAGTCGGCATCCAAGGGCGGCGGGTTGTAGAAGTCCGGTAGGTTCACCTGGGCTATGTTTGAGAGTTCAAGTTTAGGGCCGTTGAGGGTGTCGGCTTATTTAAATACAGTAGGAGTTTAGGGTTTAGGGTTTAGGGTATAGGAGTAGCATAATAGCCCCCACCCACACAGCCCTAGTCTAGATATCTAGATCAAAACTAAATAGCAAGGAGGGGCGCTGCGCCACAGTAATATCTTGTGATCAGGGTTAGTGGCTGGGAGCTTGAAGCTAAGGTGTATGGTTTTGTCAACCCGTGTTAGACTACCCCGAAAAAGACTGTTAAAAGCGCATCTGCACCTTGTCCATGAATCTACATGCACCTTTCCAGACCCCAGACAAAGTCCCTAACCCTAAACCCTAAACCCTAATCCCTAAACCCTAGACCCTAAACACTGTAAACCCCCCAGAACGTTGCAAAAGCAACAGGAACTCCGGACTCACCTGACCTTGCAAGATCAAGAGTCTGCATGCGGCTACCGCAAACCCTGCGAGCCCAAGCCGCAAGAACCCTTATGAGGCCTCTAAGCCCTAAACAGCAGAGGGGTTTTTTTTAACCGTTTAAAAAACAACGTTTTTTAAAAACCATTTTTAAAACACCCTCTTCTGTTTTTTAAAAATCCAAAAGGGGTTTAGTGGCTTCAACCGTTTGGGGCTGTTGGGTTTCCACTTCTCTGTTTTTGACGCAGGAGTTCAGTTCGCAGCTCCGGGGGTCCTAATGGGCTTAGGGGTGTTACTCAGACAGCCCAATACCCCTTAATTAAGGAATATAGCTTAAATCATAATATGAAGCCCTATATAATTTAAGCCATATTCCTTAATTAAGGGGTATTGGGCTCTCTGGGTTACGGTCTGGGGATTGGTGGGGTCTTGAACCTCTTAAAGCGGTGCTAGGGTTTCGGATTGAGCACAGGCCTTGGCTGATGGGCTTAAATCGAAATCTGAAGATAACGTAGGAACCTGATTAAGAAACCCTGAGCCTATAACCCCAAAATAGTAGGATTCATATAAGGAACCCTAATAAAGGCCCAAGGTTTCTTAATCAGGTTCCTACATTCACCTGTTCAACCTTGGCGACCACCAGAACACTCTGAAACTCCGAATCCGACCCTAAGAATCCTACGGACCATAGGAGCTCTGACGCTAAACCCTGAACCCTAAAACCCCTGAAACCCTAAAACCCCAAACCCCTAGAACCTTGAAGCCTAAACCCCGGAAACCTAAATCCAAACCCTAAAACCCCAAAGCCCCTCCCTCCCCGAGCGCTACGCGGGACGGACTTGAAAGTCATTCGCGGGCTCTTCGCTCACCTCGGAGAAGCGTAGAAACTGCTTGGGTTAGGGTTTCGGTTTAAGGGTTTAGGTTTCAGGGTTCAGGGTCTCGGGTTCAGGGTTGTAGAAACGGCTTGGGGAAGAGATATAGCGGTGCTTGGAGGTCCAGGCGTAGTTATAAGTAGGGCTTATAAGGTCCCTTTAAGGGATCTATAAGGGGTCCTAAACGGGCTGCTATAAGTAGGGTTTACAAGTAGGATAACTATAGTTATAGCCTATATTCGGGGACTTATAAACCCCACTTATGACTGCCCATGAACCTCCAAGTGTTGGGTTGTGGTTTGAGGCTCAAGCTTTGGAGCTTGCAGTAGGGCTTTGAAGCTTTTGTGATGAAGATTTTAAGGGCTACTTAACTAGTTCATGGTTGGGATAGGATTAAAGATTTAAATTTTTATTCCTTATTGGCTTTAAGTACCGGTAAAAATGTAAAATGTTACCCAACTATGACAAAGTTAAACAAACCCATAAGGTTTCAACCAAAACCCAACCACTGCAGAACTCTAAGGCCCCAGACTTTCCAAAATCCCTTAATTAAGGCATATACCTTAAATCATATTAGGAATCCTATTATGATTTAAGGTATATTCCTTAATTAAAGGATTTTGGAAGGTCTGGGTAAGCGCATACCAGCAACAGCGAACCCAAAACTCAATCCGAAGCGCACCACATGCGCAAACAACAAAATACTGAATGCCCAACCCGAACTCTCAAAACCCGAAACCCCTAACCCCCTGATTCTTAAGGTGCCTTCATAGTCAGATTTAGGGTTTAGGGTTTAGGGTATGTTCTTCCATAGCTGAATTAAGAAGCCCTGAGGAATGATCTCAGTAACTATCCAGGTCCTCTTTCCGTGACTCCGAAACCCTTTCAACCGATGAGGGGCCTCAGGTTCACTGTTCAAGGTTTAGGGTTTCGGGTTTAGGGTTTAGGGATTCTGGGTCTAGAGTGGGGCTTAAGGTTTAGTGCTCAGGGTTTTGCCTTAAGTTCTGAAGTCAACTAAGGTATGGGGTTTGGGCAAAACTGCATCCTTGTACTACTGCTCGATTCCGAACTCCTGAAACCCCTCAAAACATCGATGCAAACTGCACAGGATCGCATAGAACCCATGGTAATGTAGGAACCTGATTAAGAAACCTTGGGCCTTTATTCGGGTACCTTATATGAATCCTACCATATTGGGTTATAGGCCCAGGGTTTCTTAATCAGGTTCCTACATCATTGGCACTAGAACTCCGGACTTCCAGCTACAAAGACACCGCTACCACACAATAAAAACGAATGCGCGCTATGCTGCCCGTGCACTACTCGCTCTGCAGCACGAGCGGCTTCCAGCAGTGCATGCAGGTATGCGTCAGACATGAAGTGTTTCCGACGAAATTCATTTATCTAGCAGACATATGTCACTTGTTCCGAGGACTTCCGCGTCTGACACACGCCATGCTCGCGCCTCTCAGCTATGTCAGACGTAAACAAATCACATACTGCTCTGCATCAGCGCCTGAAATGGCCCGGCGATCTCTTGGGGGATATCCAGGTCCACGTTCACGAAGTCGTGTTGCAAAGAGCTCAACCAGCGTAAGGCACTTGCGTGCTGTGCAGCATCCGTGCATGCCGCAATCAAACGGCGCACATAGCGACACCCAGCTTGCTTCGACACAAATGCTCGACCGTCCTGTGCAATGAACCGCTAACCCCTACATCCCTACGTGATCCTGCTGGACAAAATGTCTTTCGGAGCGTTTGGAATCCAAGAGAATCCAAAGCCCCTTGACTGTCTTGACTAAGAAATTTCTGCGTAATGTACCTTCAATCAGAGAGAGATCCTGCATCTGACCCAAAATCTATTCCTTACTTTAGGGATGGTGAAACCTCCGACACTCCATAACGAAGCCTTACATGCAGTGTACCTTCAACCATCGAGGGATCTGTCGTACGATTTAGAGCTACTTCCTTACTTGAAAGGATATCGACGTCTCCGAAGCTCTCCCTGCCAGGATCCCGGGCTGCGTCGATGAGGCTGCGGCCTGGGTAGTACTCCTCCTTGTCCTTAAGCGCTCTGGCTTTTCGGGTTTAAGGGTTTCGAGTTTCGCGTCTAGGCTTCAACGTGTGGCGTTTACTGCTTCGGGGCTTTAGGGTTTAAGGTTTGAGGATATATGGTACCACAGCTATGAAGGGACTATAAGGGACCCTGAACCCTAAACCTGAGCCCTGAAAAAGCCCTTGGTTCCAAGATGGACACTTGAACTTGAAGCCCTTGCCCAGACGCGGGGAGCTAGAAAGTGGACCCCTTTAAAGCGGTCCTTTATACAGCAAGCTTCAGCAGTATCGAGTCCTTTCAGAGTTTGATAGTTTTATGACAACGGCCTTAAGAATCAGAACGGCATAAGATAGCAGAACTTTGATGACAGCCTTGCAAATCACGACGAGAGCGTTCAAGTGAACTTTCATCTCACCTTCAATCATGAATTCCGTGTAGCTCTCTTCGAGTATGTCGACGAGGGAACTGATGGAGCCGTCCATGTGCCACATCTCCGGGCCACTTTCAATGCTGCAACCGACATGAGAGCGGTTTGCATAATGGCACAAAAACGCGGGAAACCCCACAAACACATCTCACTTGGAGATGGTAGATCAACCACTCAGTGGCGACTTGAAGGAGATCGTGACAAAGAGCTCTTCGAGGTTGGAGATACTCATCGTAGCCCCATCGCCCATCTCGGATACCAGGCTGACGAAATCGTGAAAGTGCAACTTTCTCGCGTAGGATTCCAGGTCTCTATCAGGAGGCTTTGTGCACACGGCGTAGATGGCCCCTATAAGAACGCAAATCTTTTCGCAGTTTAAAGCTTTTCGGGTGATCTCGATATCCTACTGTTGATGGCCAAATTTTTACATGACCCTAAGGACCCTAAACTATGGGAATTATGGTATATTCCTTATACTGGGTAATGCAGGATTTTGTCCATCAACACTACCACTATATCAAGGCCTTAGGGCTTGGGGTTTAGGGTGTGCAGTTTCAGGCTTTAGGGTTTGGGGCTTTGGGGTTTTAGGATTTCGAGTTTTATCTGCAAGGATCTTGTAGTAGAATTTCCTGCAGCCCAAAGCCCAGGACCCCTCAACTTCAGAAGGGTCCAGAAGCCCCGGAAGGTACAGCCCCAAAGCCGTAAACCCCCAAACCTTAAGCCCCCGAAGCCCCGTGACTGGAGCTCATGGTCCTGCATAGTGGGTAGTTCGGCTAAAGTAGAGGGGGGGCAGGGGAGGGGAGGGGAGGGGAAGGGAGGGGAGGGGGGCAGGGGAGTAGAGGGCAGTTCGGGGGTCGAGGTCCAGCCACCCGAAGTCCTAATGCCGCAAGACCCTGAACCCGAAATCCGAAACTTCAACCCTAAAGGCGCGGCAGGCGGCCAAACTCCTGCACCACCTCACGAGTAGCATAAACCAATTTAAACCAATCCTCATGATGGCTCATGCAGGACTTTCCTTGAACCGTGCAGTTTAAACCCAAAGGCCCGGCCCAAAAACCTTGAAGCGGTTGAACCTATATGGAAAGGCCTGTGTAGACTTATCAGGGCGTTATGCGTGTTCTCTAGGGGTTTGTTCGGGTTTTCAGGGTATGCGGCCTGGCTTTTTTTAAACTAAACCGCTAAGCCCTAAACCCCAAAACAGGTAAACGAGACAACGAAGCCACCCTAGAAATCTCAGTACGCCACGTAGTTCAAAGGGTGGGTCCGCCCCCTCGCCTGTGCAAGCTGCGAGATGTGGGGCTAGGATTCACGGCCGCGCGGATTCACGGTTCAGGGTGTAAAGGGTTTAGGGATTTGGGGATTGGGGTGAGCATCGCGTGCGATTCGGTTGTGGGTATAGAAAGGTGTCACTGGAAAGACGTTTGGAGTTGTCTGCTTTCTGGCGAGTCACTAGACTCAGAAGCCAGCATGACATTCTGAAAGGACAAAATCAAAACCGTAAACCCAAAACCCGAAACCCTGACCCAATGTTTTCTAGGGAGTATTGCGGGTCATGGAGTCGTAAAGCATGGAGCTGAAACCTCCCCAAACCTAACTCGAAGCCTCAAACCATAACATCCTCATGTGATTTAGGGTTTAGGGTTTAGGGAAGATCATTGGCCTTTTCGGCCCACTCCCGGAAGTGCAAAATCCCCAGAATCGCCACGCCCGACTCATAAACTACTCCTTAACCCGATCTGAGCCCTCCGAGGGTTTGGGGTTCAGGTTTCAAGTTCTTGGAGGGTCGGGGAACTTTAGTCAGTAGTAGTTATATAGAGTTACAAGTACCCTAAACGGGATGGGGAAATGGTACTTCTGACTTACTGCGCGGTGATGTATGACTCTATAAAATAACTACTTACTAATTACTAAGGCCCCCGGACCCTCCAAGAAGGAGGTTTAGCGGGCTGGCTCGGGGTCCAAGGAAATCTCAGGCAGGATTTCACTTTACATCGCACATGTCTGAATCCTAAAGCTCTAAACTGTCGGTCTTAAACCAAGGGTTCTGGGCTTGGCTACTGTGCGGATCAAGGGAGTCAGTAAATAGGTCGAAAGGCACGATTCAGGGATTGGGATGTCGGACTAGCTTTGGGTTGGAAGGCATCTTTCTTAAAACCCTAATTGCCAAGTCCCTTGAATGTCAAAGTAAGACTTGCCCAGAGAGCCCAATACCCCTTAATTAAGGAATATAGCTTAAATCATAATATGAAGCCCTATATAATTTAAGCCATATTCCTTAATTAAGGGGTATTAGGCTACAAGATTGCGGCCCTTTGGAAACCCAGTAACAAAACCTTCAGAAATGCTAGGGAAACCCTCAAGAAATCCCAAAGGAACCCTACGGAAACCCTGTAGCAAGCTTCAAACCCAACAGAAACCCTAAATCCTAAATCGCTATACAACCCTTATAGATTCCTTTATGGAATCCTTAGAGACCCCAAACATACCCGCAACTCTGGCTATACCCTATGACAAGGGACTTCTGAGCCATGGACCTCCAAGTACGGAGCCTAGGGTTAGGGTTTAGGGTTTAGGGTATAGGCCCCCAACAGTGTACACTTTTAGTTTTATAGTGGGTAAGATTATCCCAAAAAGTGTAAAGCGTATCCACTCAGCTACTAAGTACGGCTGATGGACAAAATCCTGCATTACCTTAAGGACCCTAAACTATGGGAATTATGGTATATTCCTTATAATGGGTAATGCAGGATTTTGTCCATCAACCGTATGAAAGACACGCCCCACGATCCTCGGAGTCGGGTGTGCCCACGTCCTCCGGCCTGCGCACCTCTGAAAGCGCTGTACGGTTCCAGAGAGTAGGTCTGACTTTAAGGGTTTAGGGCGGGTTTGGGGTTGTAGAGAGTGGGGCTTCGGTTCAGGACTTTTTTTTAGGGTTTGAGCGTTTAGGGTTTAGGGTTGTAGTGAGTGGGGCTTCGGTCCAGGACTTTAGGGGTTGAGGCTTTTCTCAAGGTTTAGGGTTTCAGTGTTTAGGGCTTCGGGTTGAGGCTTAAGTTTGTGGCTAAGGGTTTCGGGATGTAGGCGTTGAGGGTTTACGGCTGATGGACAAAATCCTGCATTACTTTAAGTAATCTAAACTATGGGAATTATGGTATATTCCTTCTTATGGGTAGTGCAGGATTTTGTCCATCAACCGTAGGGACGTAAGCATCTAGGTGTTGATCCATTCAGCCTGATCCTCTACGTATCCCAAACCCACTCGGGTCAGCTTCGGGAGCGGGGGCGCCCTGTACCTGAGGGTTTAGGGTTTAGGGCTTAGGGTTCAGGGTTCCTAAACCCTCGATTGATTGTTTCTGCTTGCAACGACTTTCTGTGAGCCTCTCTCTTTGCTTGTCCGACATAAGGTAGTCCTGCTTCCGCTTGTCAGAACTTCGTTTATGCACACATAGGGTTTTCATCACATAGGGTTTAGGGACAACGGGGTTCAGGGTTTAATAAAGGGGCCTTAATAATTTGAACAGGGTTTTGGGGTATCTTATACTATACTTATAGTAAGGAACCCCCAAGATAGTATAGGTAATTATGAAGGCCCCTATAGTACGGGCTTTTGCTGCCTCAACATCTCGAATATGGGTGCCTGCATAAGTAGACTAGGGTTTGGGGGACTTCTTTGGGAAAGACAGAAAAGGGACTAGAAGGGAATCATAATTCCGAATACTTTCTAAACCCTTATACAGCCCCTGTAAGCCCCGAAAGGGAAGGAACCCGTAAAGGAACCCTTACCGGAGATACTAGAACCTTAATAACTATTCTACGACTTCGATCTCTGCGTCTGAGGCTTCCACAGTGCGCATCAGGCGATCCTTGCCTGTCCGAGCCGCAAGCTAGGGAGAGCTGGACGTTTCAGGGGTTTAGGGTTTAGGCTTTAGAATTTGGGGCTCAGAGGTATCATCCCCATCCTCATCATCTCTCTCTCTGGAACGCAGCGTCTCAAGCGGAAACGCCTTGCGCGGCTCAAGGCAGACAGGCGCAAAGGTGATTGGCCCGGCGCTAGGCGCTGTGCTTTGCACATCTGCATACAGACAGACGTGCGCCCCGTAGGGCAGCCACGTCATGGCACGTATGCCTACTAGTTATGGAAAGTCACAGAAAGACATAAGTCCGGAAACTCGCAAAATAAGAAGTGGGAGGTAGCCCATCTGTACAAGCGCTCAAAGATCCCCTTTAGTCCAATGTGAAGAGAAGGTGTGCTGTCCCATGTTCAGGAGGCGGAATGGTGTCACCGTCATCGTCCGCCGTAAGGTCCACGACATCCTGGGTCATGTTGTAGCCTGCCAGCGCGTCATCGTCCAGCGAGTTCAAGGAGAAGGCTGGGGCAGCTGGCGCCGCTGCAACAGTGACAGTCAAAACCATACCACATGACGCTGGAGCCGTCGACGGTGAGGTAGATGCCGTAATGGTGGGGTTTGCCGGTCCCTGCAGAGGCTGGCACGCGAGCGGAGCCGGCGTGTTGCCCTCTGGTGGCCGCTGGGCCACGATTCCAGCGGTGGTTTTGAGCCGTACGCCAAGGGTCCGCGGTGGCCAGGTTGGCGGCTGCATTCGGCGTGGCAGAAGACATCGCCATGTTGGTAGCCGGCGCCGTCGATGCCATAGGTGGTGCCGCCATCATCGAGGTCGTCGTAGTCACCGAAGGGGGGAAGGTGCCCAGTGTGGGCGGATGGTCCCGTTGCACCTGGCGGCATCGGCGGGAGTGTCGGCCTCGTCCTCCACCTAAGCGGCATTTGCTGCAGCAATGATGGTGTCCATTGTCGGGGTACCTTACAGCAGGCCGGCGTGCGACAGCAACGAAGCTGCGTCTGAACAGTGTTCCAAGCGTGGGGGGCAGCAGGCCCCCCCCAGGAGCTGGAAGCAGCCGACATGTAAGCCTGAGCACAGAGAGTTCTGGGCATCCTAGCGGTAGTAACCCAGACAAGGAGGGTGCTTAGGACCACGCGGCCAGGTGTGCCGAGCAGTGGTTCAAACCTGGGGCAGTAAGGCGGGTGGGAGGTGTGCGAGCCAGCAAGCGGCTGTGCGCTCTCGCTACTGCAGCCGCTACTGCACCATAAAGCGTGAGTGTAAGGGTGCCCATTTTGCTGTTTTGGCAAGTGCGCTTCCCCCGCGCAGGTGCGTGCAACTTCACTACGGTGAAAGCAGTCGGCTTTTTATCAGCCTGGATCGCCACTCATGGTAGCAAAAAGCCAATCTCCTCAAGCAGAGCCGTGGCATGGGATGGAAGCTGATCCTTGGCCTGCGCATGGACAGTATAGGCGATCATTACAACACGACAGCCTCCCTGCCAGGCGCATGTGGCGTGCGGCAAGTCCTTTCCATTGAAGAGCACACCGGCCGCGCTGGTGGGGTATGTGTGCCCTGCAAGTAAGCTGCCGTCGGGGGCCTCGTGGTAGCAGCGCCCGTGAGGGTGAGCGGTCCACAGTTCGCCAGCTTCATGGTGTGAGACGCCAATTAGGAGGCTCGGGCTAAGTAGTTGGTAGCACAGATCTCAGCAGGGCTGGCGTTGCCAATATTGCGTGGTGGCGGCGGGAAGTTAACGTAGACGGTGTCCCCGATGGAGGCAGAGAGCCGGTCCGCGTACTGCAAGAAGTCGGCCTTGTAGGGCCCCCGTAGCGTCAGTATGGCCTGTGCAACGATGGCATTGCGGCTGGACATGGTCAGCATGGGTGGGTAGTCGGCGGGACTATCCTGAGCTTGGAGGAGCTGCCGGTATGCTGCGAGCAGCAGGTACTCCTCCAGTGCCACCTGAGCCATGTGCACAAATCAGCTGCGGGCCGCTTTGAGGTGGGAAACGGCGGGCGGCCGCGCGGTGAGCTGCAGCACTTCACCAGTAGCCGCAGGCAGCATTTACAACCAAGGCTGAGGAGCGGGCCGTGCGGTTGGCGGTGTGTCGGTTCGGTGTAACAGCACCGGGCCTTAGCAGGATAGGGTCAGTGCGCTTATGGGGGTGGCCTAGTCGGTAGTGGTATCGCTTAATCTGAATAGTGAAGAACGGTGTCTCGGCTGTCAGCGCGTGATCAGTGCCTGGAGCGTCGGGGCAGGTAGATCCATGGGTATGGGCGTCCATAGCAGAGCACTGTCACGAACGCAGATCACGCCTCGCTGCCATATGGTTGGGTTCAGCGAGAGCTATGAGGTAACCCCAAAATTCAGCAACATCATGCTGCCTCCGAAGGTGAGGCCAAGAACGCAGGTGAGGCGTCCAACGCATTAAGCCTGGCACATAGATAGGCCTGCGTGGGGTGCCGTGAGTGCAGTCACGCATTGCCGGGCCTAGGGCCCCAAAAACGTCGGCACATTGCTGTGTCTGCTGTCCTAGCCAGAGCAGTGCGGTAACGCAAGAATTCAGGTAGCAGATGTTATGTGGGTTTTGCAGATACAGGGCCGCTGGCCTGGCCGGCGGTGCAAAGGCCGTCGGCGGCGCGGCATCTGAAGGGCTTACTCGCCTCTCTTTTCTGGGCGGTCTCGCCCTCCTTCGGCTCCTCCGTCTCCTCCGTCCTCACACCCCGGTACGGATTGGTCGCATCCAGGAGGCTGGATGCCCTTTCGCTGAGACGAACCGCCAGGGGCTGCCTCTTCATGCGATCCGGACGCATAGAGGCAGGCGTTGTTGCACAGGATCTGAAAGAGGCTGCGCAGCTCGTCCGCCTGGTTCCCGCGGTTGGAGAGCATCAGCACGAAGGGGAGGAAATCGGACTTGTAGGTCTGCGCCATTGGGCGTGTCGCGTGGAACTTCATCAGGAGGCCCTGCGTGGAGATCAGCTCGAAGATGCGTTGAACGGTGCGCTCCGCTTGGTCGTGGGGCAGCGGTGGCTTCTGCGCATCGACTTCCTGCTCCTCCGTGGTGGCATTCCACGTCATGTAGGCCCAGGCGGATTCTGTATCCTCGTGCTTGAGGGCTAGGCGGGCCAGCAGCCCCACCACTTCCCGAAGCTCGTCGCCGCTGATCTTCTGGCTCAGGCTGACGTCTTCGCCCGTCCACTCCTTCTGCCACTGACTGGAGCCCCTCTGTCTGCTCCAATTGCTGCCCTTGCCCCGTTGTCCCTTGTTGGAGGGCCTCTGGTACTTTGTCTGCGGCTCCTCCTCTCTCATCGGGGATCGGCGCTGGGTCGCCTGATCCTTCGGCTGGCTGACTGCGTCGATGTGCGCCCCGAAGAGGTTCTGGATCTCCTGCGCCGCCGACATGGAGTGAGGCCTCAGGATGCAAGGTGTGGTACATAAGGCAGGCTTGGAAATAGCCGGAGCAAGCAGGCGGGCGCAGTGCTGAGCTCTCTGGCTGGAAGGAGCAGGTACGGCAGCGTCCCCTATAACGGAGCCTATAATGCGCCTTGAGCCTGCGAACCACGGCGTCACGATGCTGCCACATGTCCGGGTGCGCTCGTCGAATGTGGTTCTTAAGGCCGCCTTTGTCTTTGCTGCACCATTGCGCACAGAAGGCGCAGTAGGCGCTTAGGTCAGCTCCGTGAGTCTCAGCAAAAAGGACCCAGTCGTGGGCCAGCTCACTCCGGGTTTGTTCGGAGTCAAAAATAGGCTGACGGGTCTCCTGAGTGTTATCGGAGGTGAGCTGGGCAATGTCCCCTGCAGCGAACTGCGAAACGGGGACATTCTGACCATCCGCAATTTCTGGTGAGCCAGCAGCGGATTCGGGCAGGACCTGTAGGGCTGGGCAGTGGCGCAGGATGTGTTCCTAAAGGAGTGATGGCAGTGCTTACATACCGGCATTCCATCCTTGCAGTGTTGCATAAAGTCAAGGCTGTTCCTGGGGCACTTAGAGGTGAGGGAGTCAGGGACCAGGCTACGCCCATGTGTCTTGGCGCAGTGTGTGCGCATGACGCGCTGGCTACTGAAATAGAGCCCGCACTCCGGACAAGGCACACCCTCCCCACTGCACGGGGTCAGGGTGGTATACTGTGCGAGGGCTGTTGCCTCACGGAGCTGCGCAATCAGAGCCCTTTGCCAGTGCAGTTCCTCGACACTGCCCGGAAAAAGGAGAGCTGGGCTGGTAAGTGCNGGGGTCAGGGTGGTATACTGTGCGAGGGCTGTTGCCTCACGGAGCTGCGCAATCAGAGCCCTTTGCCAGTGCAGTTCCTCGACACTGCCCGGAAAAAGGAGAGCTGGGCTGGTAAGTGCGTGTTCCCGGGTTTGCATGAGATCCTTGAGCGTACGGGCTACAGGCTTAGCGTCAAGGCGTTTGTAGAGGTCATCATTGGATTCATGGGTCAGGTGTCTTGGGGATCTAGCAATAGCTCGCAGCAGCGTGCAAGGCCCGGAGGCTCTTGGCCGTGACACCGACGGCGGGCAGACCGTAGACCGCTGCACTCAGAACACAAGTACGGTCAAGCTGCAAACGCTGTTTGAGAGTGAGCCCCTTTCGACCGCTTAGGAACTTGGCCAATTGAGCCTGGTTGGCCCGGGCCGCCTTTAGGCGCTTGGTCTGGCTTTGTTGTTCAAAAGGTCCGTAACTCATGACAACGCCTAGGTAATCTCTGGTGGTAGCTNGGTGGTAGCTGAGGCCAATGGCAGCGGCGCAAATGGTACGCCCATGTCATAAAAGGTGACACCCCGTTGCTTGAAACGGCGCTTGGTCAGCCATCTGTGTAGGGGGCCGCCGACTGTTTCGATAAGAAAGTGCGATTTCATGCCAGCTGCTTGTAGTACCGTGAACAGGCTTTGAATGCGTTGCGCCATGGTTGGGGCATCCGCTACTGTGTGAAGCGTGAGTGCACTGATGAAATCGTCGGCGAAGGCCGTGACCTCGTCCCGAACCCAGTCATGGCTGGTACTCTCCCCTAAGCAATGCAACATGTATGTGGCCCCGCAGACCCATAACAGGGGTGATAGGACACAGCCTTGTCGGATGCCATTTCGCAGCTCAATGCACCCTTCGATGTTATGATGGTTGATATGGTAGCTTGACTGATGAAGGGCGAGGGTGAGGTGTATAGTATCCTCGTCGATGTTGAGGTGTCGCATGGAAGCCGCTAAGTAGGCATGACTATAACCTGATCAAAAGCCTTGCTCATGTCCAAGCTCAGGAGGGCAAAGCCGGTGACCTGTCAGTTGGCTCCGTGCGAATTTGCAATGTCTGGCAACCCGACTGATGGCATTGAGGGTGCTGCGCCCCGGCAGGTACGCGAATTGAGGCACATGCTCTAGTAAAGGCAGGATGCGATGCATGATGCGGCACTTTATAGTGCGAGCGAGGCACTTACCCAAGGGGCACTGCAGGGCAATGGGTCTAAGGTTAGCCGGGATCTTAGTGGGCTTATTGGGCTTGGGTAGGAGATGCAGCCATCCGTCGCGCCAGTCGCTTGGCAAGCGAATTTTCCCGGCTGCAAGGTCCTCTGAAAAAGGGCCTGTATGTACGGCAGGAGGATTCCCGCGCAGCGCTTCCGGACATCCGGTGGCATCTTTCCCCTGGGAACAGCCTTACCTGAAGTTTGCTGTTTCAAACTACTAAGAATCTCAGCGTCCGTTATCGCATAGTCCTGCTGAAGCTGATATTCCACGTCCCGGTTACAAGGCCCCTNACTACTAAGAATCTCAGCGTCCGTTATCGCATAGTCCTGCTGAAGCTGATATTCCACGTCCCGGTTACAAGGCCCCTGGGAATAAAGCTTACTGAAGTACTGATAGATGTGCTCGTACTACTGCTGGGAGCCAGGATTTCGTTGTCCGGACCTCTGATTTGGATTCTCTCAGATGCGGCTGTACAGCGCGTGCATGTCGCCGGCACTGGCAGCCTTTGCAGCTTCCTGGAGGACCTCATCGATAATGGCTTTGCGCGTAGCCTTTCCTCGCTGCTTCAAAGTGGTCTGGCATTTCCGAAAGGCCGCGTGCCGCCGGAAGGCTTCGAGAGCGTATGCCAGCAATCCCCTATCACGGTGTTGGAGCCTAAGGGTCCTANTAGCCTTTCCTCGCTGCTTCAAAGTGGTCTGGCATTTCCGAAAGGCCGCGTGCCGCCGGAAGGCTTCGAGAGCGTATGCCAGCAATCCCCTATCACGGTGTTGGAGCCTAAGGGTCCTATGGGTGCGGTAGTGAGATTGCAAAGCCCTGTACTTATCCCAAAGATGTTTAACCTCCAGTCTGGATTCAGGGGTTTGCCAAGCTCGGGGTGCCTTGGNGTGTTGGAGCCTAAGGGTCCTATGGGTGCGGTAGTGAGATTGCAAAGCCCTGTACTTATCCCAAAGATGTTTAACCTCCAGTCTGGATTCAGGGGTTTGCCAAGCTCGGGGTGCCTTGGTGGCAGTTCGGGGCGGGAAGCTGGCAACACAGCAGTCGTGCACTACGCGCGTCAGCTCAGCTGCAGTGCCAAGAGATGCCTGTGACAAGGCCGTCTGTAGGCTGGCATCAAAGGCATGTGCTTGTGCTGTGTTCTGACGCAAGGCCTCTCGAAGCGTACTTCTGCAGAGGCCCCGCGGTTGGGGCATCGGTGCCTTAGCGTAAAATGCTGGTACGCCAAAGTCGGCTGCAAGAGCCTGATGTTTCCCGCCTTCCCGCCATGGTGAGAAATCGATGCCTGGCACAGTGCGGCATAGGCGTGCGGTGGGGTCTACATGATCATGCCCTAGAAGTACGAAATCAATTTGGCTGGAGTGCTCCTTCTTCGGGTCAAGGTAGGTTGCAGCCCTGCGACGTGGGCCCCATGTGTTAAGCGCGCACATGCTTCCTGTGGTAAGGGCCTGTTGGAACTCTTGCGAATCGGGGTATGCCCCGCGTCCAGATGCACGGTACGTGCCAGGGCCGACCTGCACTCCGTCGGGCTGCAGAGTGCAGTTGAAGTCACCAGCGATACAGCGGACATTTCGTCTGGGTAGACCGGTCAGAAGCCTCTCTAAGCGTTGCCACACAAGCTGGCGCTTCTCGAGGCGCTGCTTGCGCACATCATTGTCCCATGCCCACTGATAAAAGTTAATGATGTCAAGATGCGTTCGTTGGTTGTTATTGCCTATGGGGATTCGGACATGTAAAAGCCTACCGGGAACCAGCTCCTGAAATCTGATCTCCGAGTGGCATGCCAGTTTCTCGGAAACGTATATCGCCACTCCTGCCCAGCGGTGCTGCGGGTCCGGGCTGGAGATGACGGACCAGCCGGGGATCTTGTACTCCGTCGCGGTTTTGCCCAGGCCATAGTGTGTCTCCTGCAGCAGGATGATGTCGTAGTCGTTCTTTGGCCCGGTCAGCCAAGTCATGAAGACGTCCACCGACATTCTTTGTCAAGAGGCGAATGCGCTTGCCCCTTGGTCGCGGCAGCCGTCTTGCGCGCGGCTCTGCAGCACGGGGCGGTGGCGCAGGTCCCCCCAGCTGAGCCAGGGTTAGTCTCCGGCCTCTGTACAGCGTTGTGCGGTCTTCCGCTAGCTGCGCTCTTCTGGTGGCTCTTAAAAGAGCTCGCTTGACCCGCTTTTGGCGGGCCTGACCTTGTTCAGCCGCTCCGTGTGGCTTCGCTTGCCGGGGAGCTCCAGTGATATGCGCTGTAGTAGCTCCAGTAGCGGACACGGATCCCGCTACAACCCTCGCATCTAGGATGGGATGCAAATCTCCTCGATGACTGGTGTCGCCATCCTCCTGGGACTTGGGACCCAGGCGGCCCGGCTGCTCTGCGTCCCCCTCCATCCTTGCCAAAATAGCGGTCGCTAAGCCCTGGCAGTGAACTGCAATGGGCAGTCGCAAAGGCAGCAGAAAGAAAAGCAGCAAGGATAGAGCGCGCGTGGTGGCATGCGCCATGGTGGGGCTTCTAGCCTACTTGGGCCGAGATGCTTCATCTTCGCTTTCATCAACATCATCATCATCATCCATCACTAAACTCGTGTAGAATAGCTCCTGCTGTCTGAGCCAGAGCTCCTCTATCCGCGTTCAACTTGTAAACTGCCGTCCTCCATTTTGTGCCCGGGGTTTCGACCTTCTTGTTGTACCCGAGACATGCGACGGCTTCTCCACCCGGAACTCAATCCCTAAGGCATGTGGAATGCCAGGTCCAGGAATTTGTGGAATCTGGACTGTGGGACATATATGGTCCCGTGTCGCCGCGTCAGTGGGCGCCCCCTTCCACCCGCATGGTATGCCCCCGCCCGCAGGACCAAGCCAGGCCTCTCATCCGAGAAAGCAGTCACAGAGATGGTGCTCGTCTGCATCATCATCCGACGATTTTTGGTACTCACGCACAATCTTCGCAACGTTACGGTCGTGAATCGCGCCACCCCCCCCAATGAGAATGGTGATCATATTGTGGACACCTGCGGACATTGACGCTGCCGTGCTTATTGCACGAGTGTGACTGTTGGAGTGCCACTGCTCTTGTGCTGTTCTGGTCGTAGGTACCGCATGTTCTTTGCTTTTACGCATTGGAGAAGCTTGTCTGGCTTGATGTTCTTTCGTCGCGGCTTTTATCGACCGTTGTCATTCTATCCCAAGTTTCCCTTGGGTTCGTCAGCAAAAGTAAGCCTGAGCATGTGTCTGAGTGCCTTTCATTAGCAAGGGACTATGACTATCTTCGTCATCATCGTCGGGGGGCCTTATATTTCGGGACCAACAACCCATAATCAGCACTGTGAACTCAAAATTACTGAAGGTGGATTGTGGCCTGTGGAATGTCCTATATAGGCTTGTGGAAGTGTGGATTTTCAAATGTGAAATGTGGATGGATTGTGGATTGTGGATTGTCGTGCTCTGTCAATGTTGTAGCCGGCAGAAGGTAGTCGCCTTTTGTTTTCAGCGTGCCGATCTCTCTGAAGTATGTCTCCTAACGGCAAACATACCCATCTAAGTAGAAATCTGTACTCATGCACCTGCCTGCTAACGGGCATATTGAAGGTAGGCGGAACCTGGTCATCTCTCAGCAAGACTTGCAGAAGCCGATACACATGAAATTACAAGGTTGAGGAGCTCTTGAAGACGCAAAGTTCTCGCAGTTCCACAGAAAGACCACGCGCATCGCTTGAGCAGAAACTTTGGAATTATCATGGCCTGTATTCATTATAGATGATATTGCTTGGGCTCTTACTTGGATAGAACATGAAAGAGCAATCCTATTCCTCCTCATTCTCTCTCGTTTCCTTCTCAAACCTGAAATGCGACGGAGCTTCTTGATGAATAAGCTTTGTTGCTTCATGTTGATTTCATTTTAAGAGTTGTATTTGCAACATACAAAATGGTCCAATTCTATGATTACTGCTACTGCCACCACTACCACCACCACCGCTACTACTGTTTCCTCACCAAGTAAAAACGTGTTGTAGTCAAGATCACATGCAAAGCTCACAAATCTAGAGATGTGTTTCGATACGAGCAATCAATTCCCGTCTTGCTGGTCCGGTGCAAACAGCCTTCGTATGTCTGTTCACGAAACATCATTTACCTCGAGGCGCCAATCAGCTCACAAAGAAGCCTTGTCATGTCCTGGTCACAATAAAAAAAAAAAGCTCCAAAATTTCTAATGTTGATGCAGGAAACGGAAAGCTTGCGGTAACCTGCTGACTTTGATCGAATGTATTGCGGTACGGCAAAGTCCAGGTATTTGGTCCGACATAAGGAAATACAGGTGTGTTCACACAAGTCATACGAGGATAAGGATGTCAAATCTTGTTCGTTGTAGCTAGGTTCTTAAGCCTCTTAGATCTAGCCAGCGGCAAGAAATGAAGGAGTCTCACTACGATTGTTTTTGACGAAACAGGATTTCCCAATGAAGAGAAGTTTTCTCATTGCTTGTTCGGAGAAGTCTTTTACGTGGGACTTAGAAGTCAAGAGGTGTCTGTTACTAGAGAAGCTCTCTTTTGGTTCGCAAAAATGAGTGCAGTGAGAAACACTCTGCAAACTCGCAACACGAACATACTGACATGCTCCCTGCGGTATCTCATGTCACAAGCAGGTCAAAAGAAGTTGACGAGATAACACCGTCAACCCCGATCCTTTCAGGCTCTAGAACGTGAAGTCCACATCTGCAGTCTCAAAAGAAGGCTAACGGAGGGACGCACCGATGCGTGCATGGTTGCATCGACGTGCATGCATCCATCCATCCATCCATGGATGGATGGATGGATGGATGGATGGATAGATGGATGGATGGGGATGGATGGGGATGGATGTGGATGCATGGATGTATGGATGCATAGATGCATAGATGCATGGACACCAATGACAAGTAAACGAAAATTTAAGAAACACACGGAAGCGCATGTGTTTGTTGGTACACGAGTACCATACCGTACCCTGACACATGGCTTAGGCTTAATGTCTGACCGGAACGAAACCAAACTCAATGTAGATGCGTTGTAATTAACATGGCAAGCACCAAGTGCAAGCAATCGCCAAGGCCGCTGATGATACTAAGTTTCGACGTTCAGACAGATTCGCTGCCTATACTAGTTTACTAGGCGTTTAGAACATGAGCTTTTAAAACCTCGCACTGATAACTTCATCCAGGCCTCGCTCGTGACGGCACTGAGCCCGACACCACGGAAACCGAGCCTCAGAGAAAGGGGTGGAGTTTTATTTCGGTCTTATTTGTTTGTTTTGTTGGTCCTTTTTTTCTTGGCCCCCACTTCCTGATATTTACACAGGTGCCGTGCACAATTTTCGCTGATTTGATTTCTGGGTCCTGCGTCCCATTTTCCGTAAGAGATGCTGGCTGCGTCTGTCTCCTGCTGTGGTGCGGTGCCCACTGCTCGTTGACGCTGTCATTTACACTTGTTGCTGTTGTTGTTGTGGTTGTCATTGTAGCTGTAGTTGTAGTTGTAGTTGAAGTTGAAAACGTAATGTAGTTGCAGCTAAACTCGCAGTTGTCGTTGTAGTTGTAGTTGTAGTTGTAGTTGTTGTTGTTGTGGTTGTTGTTGCTGTGGTTGTGGTTGTGGTTGTGGTTGTGGTTGTGGTTGTGTTGGTGCTGCCCCTGCGTGGTGGTGGTGTTCGTGTTGTTGTTGTTGGTGGTGTTGATGTTGCTGGTTGTTGTAGTTGTTGCTGTTGAAGTTGTAGTTGGGGGGGGGCGCAGCCGGCCCCATTTGCAAACACCTTTATCACGGGTTCTGGGCTTTTGAAAACCAGCCTGCATGGCGTAAAAAAAAAAGAGGGGGGGTTCGGGGGGACACAGCCCCCCCCCCTCTGAGAGGGTACGAAGATACTTGAAGCGACTTTGCGCGGGCTTTTGGCATTTGCCGTCTCTTGATATAGTTACTGTATTGTCGTTTTACGATTATGATTATTATTCGTAGTAGTATGATTCGTATGACTTGGATTAGGGTTGAGGGTGTAGGGTTCTCCGTTCCTTCCTTCTTATCTTCTTTCCTTCCTTCCTTTCTTGCTTCCTTTGTTTCTCCTTCCTTCCTTCCTTCCCTCCTTCCTCTGTTCCTTCCTTCCTTCCTTTCTCCTGGCATTCCTTCCTTCCTTCCTTGCGGGGTTCTCATTTCGTTCCTTCTTATCTTTCTTCCTTCCTTTCTTGCTTCCTTTTTTTCTCCTTCCTTCCTTCTTTCCTTCCTTTCTCTCTCCATCCATTCCTTCCTTCCTTCCTTCATTGCCTTCGAATGGACCCCCCCAGCAAAAAAAAAAAAAACAAAAAAAAAGAACCGAAAAAATACACCCTCCCAGAGAAAGCTCGATGCCGGTCACCCACCCCAGGCGCGCAGACTTCTCCGGACTTTTCTCCGCCAAAGACATCGAGCTCGAAGCAGCAGCGAGAAGGCAAGTAATTGCGTACACACGGGTCCTGAAAAAACACCGCCCAGCAGCAGCAACAAGCCTACAAGCCTACTCAAGGCTCAGGGAGGCTCGTTGTTCAGTGGCAACAGCTGTACTGGCCAGGTCGTATTCGGCAAACGCCCTTCGGACGCCGACAGCAATTCTGCACACCAAATTTGTAGACCTCAACGTGAAGCTGCAGGTTGGGTCATGAATGTGGACATGAAGCGATTGCAGTGCAATCACGTGCACAGGCATATGGCATATTTCGCAGCACCGCACCTGAGGGCCATTTTGTAAGCAGCATCCTTGCGCTCCAGAATCATAGAGCACCTTGCCACCGCAGCAACTGTACGAGGCCTCAGATGCTGCTGTGATTAAGTAGTAATCAAATGCAAACGAACGACGATCAAAGCCTCCACAAGGGCTTCGATGGGCATGAGCGGAGACGACTAGGTGGCTGGCCTTGGAGTATACCCGGCCCTGGCAGCAGCCTTGGCTTTGGGCCTTGAAGGCCACGCCGCTGCAGCAGCCCTTGCGACGGGCTGCCAGCAGAAAGACTTTTAATCATGCATGACTCAATCGCGTTGGCAAGTGTACCGTAGCTCCTGTGAGAAATTTGGCAAAGCGGCAACAGCTTGCGCAGAAAGACTCAGGTTACCGGACAGACGTCTGAAGTCTTTCTGGCCGTTCCCAACAGAAATCAGTCGCGAATCCCAACCTCCGCGACTCGGTCGATCACTCGCCCTCCGCAACATGATTTCCTTGGGATTTGTTGCTGGTCAGTCGGATATCGGATATATGATGCAGGGCTGCCACACCCTCCCTCCCCCCCCCACCCCATGGTATCCCCCCTTGCCTGTCAAGTGGGTAGTTGTCTTGTTTGGCCTTGTTGCCTTACGGGTCTGGTCTTGTTTGGCCTCGTC
>BGNK01001897.1:44349-119567 GCA_003297005.1 Symbiodinium sp. clade A Y106 | reverse complement strand
AATTTCCTGAACCCTGCGCCTGCTCTCGGATCCACATGTGGGCGGGTTCAATTCTCTCTGGCACCGGGAAATTTAGAATCCCGAAATAAAACTTCCTGGAAGCCGAAACCCCCAGCCCAGCCACGTCAGC
Organism: Symbiodinium sp. clade A Y106; assembly: GCA_003297005.1. Classification (NCBI taxonomy): domain Eukaryota; class Dinophyceae; order Suessiales; family Symbiodiniaceae; genus Symbiodinium; species Symbiodinium sp. clade A. The sequence continues at coordinate 119,437 of BGNK01001897.1, read as the reverse complement.
CCTTTGCCCTATCGTACAACTTCCGGACCCTCGACAGTGGGAAATTTCTTATTGCCATGCACACCCGAATAAGAAATATCCAGAGTCTGGGGAAGGAGCACCCGTTTNCCCTTTGCCCTATCGTACAACTTCCGGACCCTCGACAGTGGGAAATTTCTTATTGCCATGCACACCCGAATAAGAAATATCCAGAGTCTGGGGAAGGAGCACCCGTTTCTTATTAAACTAATCGACCGTATTTTGAGCCTTAGGGCTCTAGAGTCCCATCTTAGTTGCTGAGTTCATAAGCCGCAAACAGTTTACACTTTCAGTTTGATAGTGGGTCATATTATCCCCCAAAGTGTAAAGTGTATCCACTCAGCTACTACGTCATAATTACCCGACCCCCTTTCGAAAAGTAGATAATTAGCCTAAGAAGGGGGTAGGGTATGAGCCTACAGGTCGAGTCTCTAGAGGCACTGTAACACTCTGCCCTTGGACTGCCATGTCTGTTTTAGTATAAAGCGCTTGTGGCTGCAGTGACTTTGCAATTCTCATAGCATCAGGTGCACACCCCGAAATGCCCCTCCTTATAGAAATCTCAGCCCTAAATTGCTAGCCGTAATCTCTGCAGAGCAGGGGTGCCAGCAGCCTCATCGCGCTCTAGCTCCTGGAGGGTATCAGGCAAACCCGCACGTAGAAATTATACATGCTATACTGTAGGTCATATTATCTGCTTATCATAGTCAGGAATAGATTTGTTACCACAACATTATGTGCCCCGAAACTATTTTTCGTCCTGATGCCTGCACCACACAGCCCTAGAGTCCGGCCTTTCAGGTCAAGCTGCCAATACTGTCCAACACAAAGGATCCGGATCAGCTGGTAGATTTGGTTACGCGTCTTTCGGCAGTCAAGCTTCTAGGTCTCTAGGTTTGGAGGACTGGACGCCACACCCAAGCCCGGATTGAATCGTTGACTTGCCAGTGAAAAAACCCACGAAACCGAATCTTGCGTTGGATTCAGCACGCTATCGAGGGCACTTAGGCTTGCGAGAGAAAGGTTTTTCGCTGCATGGCTTTAGCTTTCAGGTTGGGGGTTTTGTGCTTTAGGTCCACAGGTGTTCGACTGAGCTGCAGGGCCGGGAAAGTCTGGATTCCTGAGGCATTGAAATCTCTCGAAGGCACTAAATTTCATATCCAGCCCTAAACCCTGAACCCTAAACCGGACGTGAGTATGAAGCGACTAGGAAAGCAAAGGATCAAAGCCCTAAGGACACGAATCACAAGTAAGTAAGAGCCCTTCACGCCACCCGGAATCCCTCAAGACTAAGCCCAAACACCATCACACCTACCTAGAGGCTCATACCCTACCCCTTTTTTAGGATACCTAGTTTTATGGTTAGGATCTGTTATCTGAAAAAGTAGGCGCCCTAAACAAGGGGTAGGGTATGAGCCTCTAGGTAAACCTGAAACCCCTCAACACACCTCATCTTTGTTCCCCAGACGCTTTGCCAAACCCCAAAACACCAAAACCCCGAGCCCAAGTGGGAGTTTCCGAAAATTAGGGTTGCCTTACTTGGGGGTCATAATAAGGCTCCTAGTATTTAGGGTACTATCCCCTATCAAACAAACCCCCAGCCCAAGTACCACAAACGGGCTCCTTCTGAGTGCAAAGCCTTGCCCCAACTTCCTGGAAGTGGCACTGAGAAGGTCTAAGGGGTCTTCACGGAGGGTATGAGAGCGTATTGAAAATTTAGGGTTTAGGGTTTAGGGTTCAGGGTTATGAGAGCAAGCCTCGGGGGAAGGGGTTGAGGTTTCTGGCTTTTCTCGGATTTAAGACGTCAGGGTTTCGTGCCCACGGTGACCGATCCAATCTACTTCGTATCGTCGAAGGCCAGGCATATATGGGAGTTTCCGAGAATTAAGGGTACATTATTTTGGGGTCCCTAACAAGGATCATACTATTTAGGGTACTTTATGAGGGTCCCCTATTTTCGGAAACTCCCATATCGCAATGCTGCACCGCGAATCGGGGCGAGGGAATAGCAACCATCATCGTATAAGCGGATGCTGCTGCCACCCTAAACCCCAAGAGCTGGAAAACGCAAATTACATCAAACCGCAAACCCCATCTAAGGCCCTAGATCCACAATTACATAAAACGCCACACCCTAAACTTTCCAATAAGCCCTCCAAACAAAAAGCCCATGAACCCTAAGTGACTGGTCGGCTCTAACTATGTACAAAAACCTGGAGCAAGACTCTAAGCTTCCCAAGCCCCTAAACCCTAAACCCCACTCTTTACTATATAGGTACTTTGGACCCAAAACCCTAAACCCCATCAACCCTAAACCCTCAAACCCTAAAACCCCTAAACCCTAAACTTCCTACCAGACCTTCGGATTCCGGAAACCTTACATTCGACTATTTAGGTACTTTGGACCCTCTGGGACCCTAAACATCACACACCAGAAACCCTAAACTTCGATTCGCAAACCTAAAACCGCAAACAGACCTTCAACAGAAAGGGACCGAGCCCTATTTGGAAACCCTACATTCCACTGTTTTGGTACTGTGGACGCCGAACAGACCTTCAACGCACGAACAAAACCTATATTATAGTACCCTTATAGATCTCTGAAAGACCCCTTTAAAGAACCCTAAACAGACCTTCAACACACAAAAAAAAACCTACACACAATAAACAACCTATATTATAGTACCCTTATAGATCCCTGAAAGACCCCTTTAAAGAACCCTAAACAAACCTTCAACGCAAAAAGGGCCGAGCCTTGCAGCTTCTTTGGGCCTCACTCCAGGCGATGGCTCCACTGCAGCCTCCGAAGGGGTTCTTAGGGTTTAGGGCTTTCAGGGTTTAGGAATAGGGGCTTAAGATTTAGGAGTTTTTTGTTAGGGCTTAGGGTTTAGGGTTTATAGAGTTTAAGGTTTAGGCTTCAGGGTTTAGGGCTTACCTGGAGGAGCAGGGAACTTAGTAAGTAGGTTATAAGTAGAGTTATAAGTACCCTAAATGGAGTTACCCCAATTATAACCCTACTTGCAACCTACTTACTAAGTCCCCTGCCCCTCCAAGTAGGGTTGACTTATCGCGGATCTTTGGGGTCTTGGCGGCTTTGGCAGGTGTAAGGTGCGTTTGGCGTTATAGGGCTTCAGGGTTTTTGTGCTATTGCCTAAACCCTCGACCCTAAACCCTACAAACCCTATAGATCCCTTATGGATCCCTTTAAAGGATCCCTTAACTATTTTCATGGTTTTGCGGTGCTTTAAAGCTTTTCGGGCTTCGGGGGCTTGCAGGTCCCAGAAGGTTGATAGGGCTCTGAAGGCTTGCTGGGTATGTAGGGTCTGTTATAGGGTTTATAAGCTGTATAAGGTCTATAGCGCTGAAAAAATTGGTATTGGATGCTTGGTGCCTCGAAGTTCAGGATCCAGTGAGTGAGACTTGGATGATTTCCGGACCCTTCTTCGCAGGTACTGAAGATACTGATCAAAGTGGATAGGTACGATTAGCCACGTGGCAGGTAATAGAACAAATTCAACTATCAATACGAACTCTGCTTGAATATATTTCTCGTAACGAGATCAGTATGCAAAAGCCATAATTCAGACTGAGATTGATGCCTGAACGACCTGCTGGTGACAAAAGAAGCTACTTGCTGCTGACAAAAGATTCCTAGTTAGCACTACCCTGGCTAGTTCCCAAACTCGCATGCTAACGCGGAAAAGAGAGCACATGCATCTGCCTGATCTAGCATACTCGCGGATATAGGCAACATGCTCAAAACACAGCAAATGCTAACGCCAAACCCAAGACCTCTATACCTAAAGCTTAAGGCTTCACGGTCCATGGACCCAACTTGTATATACTTTGGCTCTAAAGTACCTATATGGTTACTATCAGGCCAAAGTATCTAGTATTTAGGCACATGGACTCGTAGCCTAAACCCAAACCCTCCCAACCCCAAACATCCCTAAAGCCTCGGAGCCCGAAACCCTGACCCCCAACCCTAAACACCCCTCAACCCTATGAGCCCTAAACCCTAAACCCCTAAACCCTAAACTAAACCCTAAAACCCTAAACCATAAACCCTAAACCCAAACCCTCGACCCTAGGAGCCCTAAACCCTAGCAGGCCTCAACTCAGCATCTCAAAACCTTACAGTAGAAGCCAGAAAGTTGGAACATCATTAGCCTCATACCCTTAAGGTAAAGTATAGGGGATCCCAGCATTAATCCTCCAAAAACCATGTTCCAACTTTCCGGGGTTCACCTTAGCCCCTCGAGGCTGACAAGGCTTCTCAGTCCTTTATGCCCAGGACGGAGGAACCGAAATCCAGATATTCGTTTTGTGTTTTAGGGTGGGTTTAGGGAATCCAGATATTCAGGGTTTGGGGTTTAGAAGCACCCAGCAAGAAGAAAACCGAAAGCTTCATGCTTAGTGGATGTTTTGTGTGCCCGACACCCTGCAGCTCAAACGTCAGTTGCTTTGGGCCCCCTCATTGCGCGCACCTAAATCCCAAACCCCCAAGCCCTTAACCCTAAACCCCAGACCCTCAACGCTTGAACCCAAAATTAAATTCCGAAACCCCCAACCCCCAACCCCAAATCCCTTAAAACCGAAATCGGCAAACGTGTTCATCGGGGGCGCCTTTCAACGGGCTGGCAGAAGAGGCCGCGCAAACCAAGGGGTCGTCGTTGTACTCTGAGCCTCGCTATGGCTGAGAGGTTTAGGGTTTAGGGTTTACACCAGGTTTTGCAGGGTGCCTCTTGAAAAACTTCAACCCCGGAAACTACGTAGGGCCGAGGCTATCGAACATATGCAGCACCAACTCCGAAAAACAAAACAAACGCAGCATCCTCAACCACCCAATTCCCAAAGGCTCCATGTACCCATATAGTAGATACTTTGGCCTTGAAGTTCCTATACAGGAACCCCTTTAAGGCCTAAGGGCACAAAGAGTCTTAGAGATTAGACCCAGCCCAAAACCCTACATCCTGGATCCCCACCAGACCGTAAGCACGAGATCCCTCAACTCGAAATCGAACCTAACTGAGTCCTCGTTAAAGACGAGAAATTAACCCACACAATAGCAAGGATAATACGTATCAACACACTGATGTATACATATCAGGATGCTCCTCCTAGACAAAAAAACCCTAACAGAAAACCCAAAACCCTGACACAAACCCAGTTCAGTGCGCACGAGGCCCCCACGAGAATGCCAGTTCAACTCCGCGCAAGTACGCTCAGAGCGAATCTGCCGGAACGGCTTTGGGTTTAGGGCTTAGGGTTTTAGGGATTAGCGTTAGGGCTTTAGGGCAAGTTTTTGGTTTCGAGTTCGGGGTGGGGATCAGGGTCTGGGTTTTTGGGAAGGAAACGGCTGTCCCAGTACTGGCTCCCCTGCTAATCAGGCTCTCAATTCAGGGTTTAGGGTTTAGGAATCTTGAAGGCACCTTCATCTGCTTCAGGTGTGTTGACTCAATGTTACTTCCAGCTCTTCCTTGTGGGCCAGTTTAGAGTGTTCGTACAAATCCTCGGGGTTATACAAATCTATGCGGTTATTTGCATGAATCTACAACTTGACGCCATCAGGGGTTTGGGATTACTTGGACCCTAGAAGACTTACTTGTCTAGGGGACAAACGAGCCAAAATCACAAACAGAACTCTCACAAAAGGTAGGTTCACCCAGAGGGTCCATATACACTGCTATTATGGAATTAGCCGCTAAAAGACCATCCCCATTATGGTTTTGGGGACATAATTCCATAATAGTAGTGTATATGGACCCTCTGGGTCATAGGGCATACGGTAGGGATTCAGCCAAACTTTCACATGAACTCGATGATGCCCGAAACCTCAGAAGCTTGAGCCTGGTATGCAACATCAGGTTTAGGGTTTAGGGTTTAGGGGTTTAGGGTTTAGGGGTTTAGGGGTTTAGGGTTTAGGGCTTTAGGGGTTTAGGGTTTAGGGTTTAGGGGTTTAGGGGTTTAAGGTTTAGGGGTTTAGGGTTTAGGGCCTTAAGAATGTCTACTGCCTTTATATGGGGACAGTGTAACGGGATACTTTGGGATAGTGCTTCTACTTATGCAGACCTCTATATTTGTCTTGGATTGCCGGAACCCTAAACACCTTTAGACCATGAAACCGGAAACCAAAACCCAAGACCTCAAACGGAAACAAAACAAACATATCCGAAATCCTAAGCACTCCTACAAGTAGCCACAGGCCCCATAGTAGTTCCTTTTTGGGGTTCGGTAACCTCAAAAAGGAACTACTATGGGGCCTATGGGTAGACCCCCTGAATCACCAAAGACCTGACCTCGATGTGGTGCTTCTCCTTCAAGCAGCTGGGGGCGCAAAAGCCTCTGGGGAGGGGGGAAAGTCTTCGAACTTAGAGCTTCCAGACTTAGTTGCTGAGTTCACAAGCCCCAAAAAGTGTACACTTTTAGTTTTATAATGGGTGATATTACCCCAAAAAGTGTAAAGTGTCTCCACTCAGCTACTAAGCAGAAGAGACAGAGTTTAGGTGCTTTCTCATGCCAGGTTTCAGGTTTCCGGTTTCTAGAAAGGTCTAGTGGATTCCCACCAGTTGCCATCGTCTACTTTCTGGCGTCTGGGTAGGCTACAACAACTAGTACACGGTTTACTCTGCGAGTTGCTAAAATGTAAGAGTCTCTCTAGGGCTTATGGGGTCCAAAGTTTAGAGGGTTGGGGTTTAGTGTTCAGTGGGTGGGGTCCGGGGTTCGCTTTGGGGTTCGCGGTTGAATAAATGTGCATACGCGCTCTCAACTCAGGAAACAAACCCGAAATTGACCAGGGACCCTTTATGATTTAAAGGATCATGGGACTTTGTAACTAGATTTAACAATATAGATAAGGTAACTATACCCCCAATGAAGGTACAGTAGAAAAGGAAACCCAACAAGGCCCCTCGAACGACACGTTCGAAGTCTGAAGCCATGTCGTGTCTATACAGCCGCACAACTCCAACATCTGAAATTCTAAGGTGGTCTTGGCTAGGTTTAGCTGAGGCTTCGAAGCCTCAAAATCAAGTAAGTTGCCGTTTGTAAAGCCCATCACCTAACAGTGTATACTGCGATAGAACCAAATAGTAAATAGTGTACTTACGGCAGGGATCAACCTGCCCCTCGGAATACCCCTTCTCAATTATCAGTCCTTCCAGAATCTCCCGTGGCAGCCCCTGTCTGTTTACATATACATACAGTACATAAAAAAATTATGGATGTATACACACGCATAAACACATATACAGATATACACACATAACTTATAGGATATTTCATTCAGAGTATAAGCCTCTAACACCCTACACCCAAACTCCAGAACCTCAATGCAAAAAGCCGAGCACCAATTGACTCCTTAAACCCTGAACCCTGACTCAAGTGCGAAGGAGAGCGACCCCACTGGGACTTGTTGAGCATAGTGTAGCACCACCTGAGTAGTGCCAGACGGCTTAGGGTTTAGGGTTTAAGGTTCCAGCCAAGTAGGGGCGCGGGGGCTTGTAAATATAGGCTTTGCTTACTCATGAGGGTCCTACACTAAAGCCAAGAGCCCTAAGCCCTAAATTAAACCCTGAACCCTACCTCGACCCCCAACGACACTCTAATATACCACAAATACCCACTATTGAGGCCATAAGGGCTCTAGTTAACGGGCTTTGGGGGGTCCTGGTATATTATCCCCTGAACCCTAAACCCCTATATAAAACCCTATACGAACCCCCAAGCTGCCCCAGAACTCGCCACCGACGTCAAGGTGCTGCCGGCCGTTTTCGTTGCTCTGGCAATCCAACAAGCAGGGACTGCCTCGGAAGCGAGTCTGAATAGTTTAGGCTCTTTTTTCGAGCGTCTTTTTCCGTCTTAGATTATATTTTACAGGCTCCAGGGTTCAGGGTTGAGGGCGTAGGGGCTTTCTGGTTTAGGAGGATATTACTCTATTTGCCATTTGCTGTTTTCCTAGTTTAAGCTCCAGGACTCAGGGTTTGGGGCTTCGGAACTTTATACAGTTTCAACAGGGTTTTGTCGTACATTATTTGTATTCTTAATATAAAGACACTGATGGAATAGTGCCACTCATTTAGACCGCTCTGGTAGTGAATCCGGAGTTCCCCCATATTCTGCTCAACAAATCTCAAGTCAGTGCAAAGTGAACCATAATGATATGCTTCCAAGGACCTCATATTCAGGGCCCTAGACCCCCTTAAGTACCCAATAGTAAGTTTAGGGTTTAGGGTTTGGGGGTTTAGGGCTTAAGGCTTTGGGCACGTGTCTGTGTCTCATAGTGACGTCACTACAAATACCTGAAGCCCCCAGACCCTACGTGACCTGGAAGTAAGCCCCAGATCCACGACTGATGAACAAGCTTCCACGGATTGGCCTGAACAATTGAAACACGTCTGACGTAGGTACGTAGAGTACTAAGTGAGCTTCAAGATGAGAGTCCCAGAACATCGGCGGCCCTGACCTACCGTGAGCAATGGGATCCTATCACAGTCCTGATTAAAAGGACTCCTAAGCAAGGCACCAGTGATACCAAGCAAGCATAGGCATAGCCCTGAATCTCCTGGACTGACACTCATCTCAGAAACCGCGTAGAAACCTTATTTACCGATCAGCCGTTGGGACATTCTGGGTTTAGGGTTTAGGGGCTTAGGGTTGAGAGACGAGCTCTCAACTAATTGAACCTGGACTCCGAAACGGGTCTGCAGGGTCACCTCCGATGCTTAGCCGAGATACCAGGTGCTGCCGTCGCACCGTCACCGCCCTGCAGAGACCAGTGCGGACTTGGGCTGCAAGGGCGGGGCTGAGGGCTAAGCTTCAGATTTCGGCTGTAGGAATGAACTTAACCTCGGATAACCTACCTGCTGAAGCATATTCACAAAGAAATCATAAGAAGGAGCCCTAAAAAGGTCAGTTTTATAGGGTCCAGGTGGGTTTTCAATTAACGAAGTGTTTCAGGAGATTAAGGAATGACCGGTTCTGGCAGAGAGAACCAACATTTCAGGATATCGGGGCGTCGGATTTCGGATTGAGTCAACCCTAAGGAAAAATCGGAAAATTATCTGAGGCGTCGATAGTACCAAATAGTACCGGCCGACAAGAGGCCAGCCCGAAAGTCAGTCGCAATGGACTTGTCTGACCTTCGAAAAAATTAAGAAGCCTTGATCCAGAAATCAAACTGCGAGAACGATAATACATTCAGGCCCCTTATACTGGGCTTTTAAGTAACCAGGGAGAAAAAGGTATAAACTTGTATTTCATAAGGGTTCCTTTAAGAAAAAAGTATTAAAGCATGGTACTCCAAAGCCCCTTATAGAACCCCTCAACACCCTGAGCCTCTCAGGCCTCTCTTTGAAACTCTGATCCCACTCAGCCCTCAAGCCGAAAGGTCTCAGAAGGCCTCTGAGATGCAGCCCACCGTGAAGAACAGCGGCTGGTCCTTGGTGTTTTGGGTGTTTTGGGTTTAGGGTTTACGGTTTAGGGGTTTAGGGTTTAGGGTTTAGGGGTTTAGGGTTTAGGGTTTAAGGGTTCAGTGTGTAGGCCTTGGCGTTTTGGGGGCTTGAGGGCTTCGGAGTTGAGAACATCGTTGCCTAGCTTGGCCCTTTGAATCCTATGAAAAACGCTGGTAAGTCAGATAGTCTTCGGCCCAAGTACAGTAAGGGAGAAGAGAAAATGTCTCAAAGGCCTACCTAGCTTTGGGGCTTGCTACAGGCTTTATGCGGGATTCATAAGGGCTTAAGCCGCGCTTCATACCGGCCAGGGGTTCAGAGATAGGGCGGCTGAAAGAGGCGATACGAGTTTATGGCTACCTAGAGGCTCATACCCTACCCCCTTTTTTAGGGCGCCTACTTTTTAAGATAACAGATCCTAACCATAAAACTGGGTATCCTAAAAAGGGGTAGGGTATGAGCCTCTAGGTAAGGCTTTAGGATACCTACCAAACCAGACGCGTACTATAAACCCTAATATGGAATTTACAGGGTCCCTACAAAAAAATAGGTTTTGGTAGGTTATAATGTAGAGTTCCGACCTCCGGGGTTCTGCGGGGCTTAAGAGGGACGTGAGGTCTACGATGTACTTTTTGAGTATCGGGTTTAGGGACCCCAAGGGTCCAAAGGACCTAATAATTAGGTACTCGGCCTTGGGATAGTAGTTATGTAGGATTTTGCAGAGTATATGATTATTGGGTACTTGGACTCAATGGGGTGATATAGAGTATGGTTTATATTAGTATCCCCATAATAAAACCCAATATATACACTCACCAATATTCGGAAGGAGGCCTATCTACACTCACCAAAACCCTAAACCCTAAACCCTAATGAGTTGTGGTAGCGGCTCAGGGGGTTGTTGCGTTAGCGGAGGATGGTCCCAACTGAGATAAGCTACCTAGAGGCTCTATTGTAGTACCTTTTTGGGGCTCGTATTTAGAATCCCATAAGGTAATCCCCAAAAAGGAAGGGTTGGGCTTCGAGGCTTCCCGGGCCGTGGCTAAAACTCTTATTATTAGTCGTTAACCCTAGACGGTAAGAAGATAAACCACACAACATCACACCATTCTTCCAGAATCCTAGCCCCAAAGCCCTTAAACACTAAACCTTCAAATCCCAAACCCCAAAGCCCTTAAACACTAAACCTTCAAATCCCAAAGCCCAAAGCCTGAGTCAGGATCAATGGGCGAGACACCTTTGTGATGATGGCTCCATCGTTATATCTGCCCGTCTGGCCGTCGACAGACACCTGACAGAGGAGTCTAGGAGTTTGTGGTTTAATGTAAGGGGGGGCGGGGGGAGGTTTTGGGAGTTTTGGGGTTTAATGTAGGAACCTGATTAAGCAACCCTGGTCCTATAACCCCAAAATAGTAGGATTCATATAAGGAACCCGAATAAAGGCCCAAGGTTTCTTAATCAGGTTCCTACATTAGCATTCAGGGATTTAAGTGGTCTCCGGGTTCAGGAGTTTAGCAGTAGCACTTCAGCCGAAACCCGGAACTGCGGCTGCAAATGCTGAACCCTAAGAGCTTCAGTGCATCTGCGCTCAGATGCCTTTAACTCCTGCGTCCAAGACCCCGGCCACAGAACAGGTTTAGGGTTCGTGTTTTTGCGGGCCCTTTTCCCTAGGTTTAGGGTTTATAGTGTATATACAGGGTTTAGAAGTTGAGGGGTGAGGGTGAAGGCTGGGGCTTTCGAGTACGTAGCGAAAAGGCCAGGCGGACAGTAGTTACCCTCTGTTATCATCGAGTCGGCTTGTTCACGGTCTCGGACGTCGAGTTTGAGCATCGCGACCTTTCAGTTCTTTCTTTCTCCCCAGAAACCTTGACCTTGGCAACTTCCTCACTCGCGGGATGCCAAGTTTGAGCGAGCGCAGACCCAAAGCCGAAGCGCTGAATTCATCCCACCCCTAACCCACAAAACCAAAACTGGGTTCTTGTTAAGGCACTTAGTTTAAGTTACCACAATCTAGAGATCGATAGAAAATAATTGATATTGTTTCTTTCTTCTGGTGCCTTAAACCAAAATCAAGAAACCAGGAAAAGAACCATCAGCTCCATCCTTTATCCCAGCCCTCCCCAGGCCCCAGAGACAGACCTCCCAGTAGACTGCTTCCTCCTGTACGCCCAATCCGAGTAATCCAGAACGCCACGAAAACCCCGAGAATCCCAAGCAGTCACACACCCAACATCAAAATCCTAAACTGCCAGAGACTCCCCGACCCTTCCCAAGAACCCCCAACCTAAATTTTGAAAGCGTAAAATCACCAAAGCCTACAACCCTGTTCTCCTAAACCCAAACCAAAGTCCAAAGCCTCTAAGCACTTCCAGACACAGATCTCCCTCTTAAGCTATCCCCAAACTTCCGTCTGAAGCCGCTCCAAGACTCTAAACAAACCAGAACCGCCTAACAGGATACTGTGCGCTTCTATGAACAACAAACCCTACCTTAACCCCAAATAACCTTCGTTTTTAAGGACTTATGTAAAGAATTCATAATAAGGAACCCTACAAAGGTAGGTTCTCTGGGGTCCAGGTAGGCCCTAAATCCCCTAGGCGCCTCCAACCTCGCGAGGGTCCAAGAGGCATCCTCGAAGGTTTCCACGCGGACGCCATGAAGACCTTAATGGGCATAGGGTTTAGAGGTTAGGGTGTAGCGGTTTAAGGCTTTAGGGTTTCGGCTACAGGGTTAATGGGCTTAAAAGGTTAAGGTATGGCGGTTTAAGGTTTTGGGGTGTAGGGTTTAGGGTACAGGGTTGAGGGTTCAGGGAATGTAGGGTTTGGGGGTTATAGGGTTTAGGGTTTAGAGATTCCTCGCTTTAGCGTTCAGGGTTTGGGGTCCAGGGATAAGTATAAGGGTTTAGAGTTGTTTCGGGTATATCCGAGACCTGCCTACACAAGCTCACTCCAAAGATTGGGGTTGAGGCAAATCCCTGCCTGAAATCCCACCCCTCCCCAAAAAAGGATTGCGTTTCGGCCTCCCTTACAACAAAACGGGGGTGGTGTGGGGTCTTGGGACATTATAGATAGCTGCTGTTTGGCCTCCGTTGCGACTGTCCGTTGTACTAAGGGTTTCGGGGTTTTGCACTTCTGACGACTTTCTCCAGACACGCACCCAGGGCTGTAAGCCGTCGGACATGAGAGCCGTTGCCCCGCTCCCACTTAACCCTTAACCCTAAACCCTAAACCGACCAGACCCGCCGTATCCCTGCAGCCCCAAATCAGTGGAAACAGAGCATGATGCCTCCTTCTTCCATGCTGCAACTCTACGGCCTCAATGCTTGTCGCCCGCCCTGGCCCGGCCCCCTCAACCCCAAAGCCCCAAGCGCGAAATACGAAAACCTCAAACCTCAAACCCCAACCCCTAAACCACCCCTGAATCGGAACTCGATTTAGCCGTGCAGCTGAAAGTGGACGGCACGGCGATGTTCCTCGGTGCGCGAGAGTCGGGGATGAAGGGAATCACCATAACAGAAGGCGCCTGACAGATTTGGAAGGGGGTTTTGGGACATCAGTGTGTCCCAAGTACCTATATGGGGATACTTGCCCAAACCATAGTATATAGTACTTCCCTATTATTAAGCCTATTATAGAAGCCCTACATTCGATTCTACGATGTAGGTACTTAGGGGCCGTTAGGCAAACTGCATTGGGAACTCCAAAGGTGAAAAATCGACCCTTGAGCCGTGCTTCCGCGCCCCCAGCGAGTCAGGATCGGGCTTAGTTAGGACTGGCTGATGGACAAAATCCTGCATGACCCTAAGGACCCTAAACTCTGGGAATTATGGTATATTCCTTATTATGGGTCATGCAGGATTTTGTCCATCAACCGTAGGACTTGTTGTCGGACTCCCGAAGTCGACCTAGAGGCTCATATAACCCTACCCCTTTTTTAGGGCGCCGACTTTTTAAGATAACAGATCCTAACCATAAAACTAGGTATCCTAAAAAAGGGGTAGGGTATGAGCCTCTAGGTAAGCCCTACCCCTTTTTTTGGGGCGCCTACTCCATTGGCCCGAAACCCTGGAACCCCGGAGACCCCTGAACCCCGGAGCCCCCGGCGCGCCCGAAGGTGCTCCTCCTTGGTACCGTATGCCAGCATCAAACGGGTAGTTCTCTAAATTAGGGTCCCTTATAAGATCCCCAATATAGTACGGCACCCATATAAAAAGGACCCTAAACAGAACCCTAATTTAGAGAACTACCTAAATGTACAGCCGCCGGGATGCTGAACGAACTCAGACGTCGTGCCAGTGCCCAGGCAATAAGCCTGAGAATAGAGGAGGAGCAGGGGTTCAGGATTTAGGATGCAGGGTTTAGGGTTTAGGGCTTCCAGGGCATCGGGTTAAGCGCTTAGCAGAGTTTCGGGCCAGGGTTTAGGGCGATGGGAGATACTCGTATCCAACCTGTCGGCATGGTCTGAGGATGTATTCGGGTGTACACAAGGGGTGTGTGCAATTGATGGTTTCAGGCCAGTTAGGGGCCAGAAATCGACATAGTCTACATAGTACCGAAGCCTACACGCTTAGACAGGGGTTCGTCTGGGGCTTCGTGCTGTCAACATATGCGGGAGCCCAAGGGACGAACTGTAAATCTTACCTAATCGATTCAGGTCCTCGCACTACACGGTTGTCCAATGTTTTCGGCTAAGCAATAGTAGGGTTTCCTCAGGATGCACTTGACTTTCTCACGCGCGTCCAAGATTCCAACATACACAGACTTATTCATTTAAATATGCGTCGGGCAACTATAATAAGCGTACATGGGCATATACAAACGAGTGCAGAGAAGTATAACAAACAAGCAGATACACATGCACACAGCCATGGGTCACTATGGTTCCATATCTCCCTATATCTACCTTTACCTGTATTTTCGACCTGTCTATCTATCTATCCATCTGTCTGCCTGTCTAGTATCTTTATCTCTTCCTATCTGTCTAATCTTCCTGTCTACCTATCTACCTACCTACCTACGGACCTACCTACCCATCGATCTATCCAGCTTAAGTTGAAAAACATTGGGACGGATTCTCGGAATCTGTTTCGCAGTGGGCCGGGTGACGCCAGTTTTGCAAGAGGAGGGCGTCAAATGAACGGGCTTCCTGTCCTGGCCTCGGCGATGCTTTAGGACCCGGAGCTTGCAGGTTAGAGGACTTCGGATCCTAAACCCTAAAAACCCTAAACCCTGAAACCCTAAACCCTAAAGCTCAAACCCTAGACACCCATCATGAAGCCTAAACCCTGGGGCTCAACACTGAATGCCCTAAACCCTAAACTGGGGCCAGGTTTTGAATTGATCTGAGGCTTACCTGAAACTGCCGCAACCCGCATCTTGGGAGGGTCTTACAAGTAGTTTAGTATTCTAACCTCAACGTGGCAACAATAGAGAACCCTGCGGCCCTATGACGGAAGGTTATGGTAGGCGAAGATAGGACCGAGGATTCAGGGTGCAGTCTTAGGGTGCTCCAGGTTGTAGAGTGCGTTCTGGAAAGGGCTTTTGGCTTTACGCACATCCCGTTCCGTCAGCAGGTGGGGTTTATAGGGTTGAGGGTCTTGGGGTTTAGGTTGAGGGCTCGTGGGTTTCTCGGATTCGAAGAGAGCTGTGGAAGAAAGAGGACAGAGCCTTAGGGTTGGCAAGACTTGTACTTCTGAAGCGTGTCTCTGTGCGTTTTGTGTCGCAGGCGAGGGCTTACAATTGTTGGGGTGCTTGGCCTCTGCATTTCATTCTATCGTACTGATGTGTACTCAGTGTCGTCTTCTACCTAACCTGTCCTGAAAGCTGTTCTTGCTTGCAATCCACTTTTTGTTCAATTGGCATAGCAGGTCGGGAGGTGGTTGTGGCATGAGGGTATTGAAACATGTATACTGTGCATTCAGCTCTGAAGAATTGGAGCGTTGAAGAGTTGCATCCGGAACCCCTGCTTACGTCGTCCTCCCTCCGATGCGCCAAACTCAAGGGACTGCTTCCGGCCCAACACCCCACCTGAAGGCCTGTAGTATATACTTAGGCCTTGCAGGGATTCCTATTTAGGTACCTCGAGGCCAAAGTATATACTATATAGGCACATGGAGCTTTAGGCTACCTACTCGAGGCAGTGCTGAGGCGAAGAGCAACATTATCGGGCAGGTGGTTGGGAGTCGCAGGTGTTCTGGTCTCTGGTGGCTCACGAAACACCCCTTGCTACCGGAACTCTGCACCAACACCCTCAAACCCGAAAGCCGGATAGGTTCAGGCTGCTGGGTCTATAGGTCTAGTAAGGTGCTGCATTTCAGCAGTTAGCCCTAATAGAGGCCTTAGGATTTCAGGTGTATACTGTAGGGCTAAAAGACATGTGAGAAGCCTCTCGTGTCGCAAGCCACTAAATGCGCACAGCTACAGAGATCCGGCGCACCGCACACCAGCAGCTGGAACTCGCCAAAGGTGCCTGAAAGTTTGTGCTGATTAAGTGCCCCTGATACTTACCCAGGTTTCAAAACACAGGGCCCTTCCGAGAAAGGCCAGTAAGTAGGAACCTCGATTTGGTTCTCATGAAGCTGTGTCTGAAGCCCTTCTGATCTCCACAAACAATCTCTCATTGTCATTGGTCCGATCAGCCTGCCGGCATACAGTACACTGTAGGGTGTATCAATCCGAAGTTAAAACCTTAGGGCTGGTCGTATTTGGGACTCATATACGGTTAAGGATTCAGCATCAGACTTCGGAAACATCTTGCCAGCCCTAATCCCTAAACCTTAAACCCCAGAAGCCCGAAGCCCTATAAACCATAAACCTATAAACCCTATGAACCCTAAACCCTGAACCTACCCAGAGGCTCCATAGTAGTTCCTTTTTGGGATTGCCTTCTAGGATTCTATATATGAACCCCAAAAAGGAACTACTATGGAGCCTTAGGGTAAGCCCAATAAACCCTAAACCCCCTGAGACTTCCAAAATTCCTCCGCCACGTCGCCGCTCCCAGGGACCATGGACGTGGTGACTTTGACCTCGATGGCGGCCACGCGCAGGATGAGCTTGAAGCCTAGGCAGATGACGAGGCTCGACAAGATTCCAGGGGTTGGGGTGTAGAGGTTATAGCTAGGGGTCCAGGGGGTTAGGGTTTAGAGGTTCAGGGTTTAGGGCTGCGCGTGTTTAGGTTCTAGGGCGGATGCCGCTTTTGAGTTTTGCAGTCTTTCAAGCTGGGCTTGGAAGACGTCGGGGGTTTTGCCTAGGGAGGGAGTAGCCACGAAACAAGAACCCAAGTATCCTCGACTCCTTCAGCTCGGAAGCTCACAAGAACCCAGTGGTGCATGCCCCTTGCAATACCTTGCAGGCATGTTTAGGGTCTAGGGCTTGGGAGCTTTCATGATGGTGAACCCTAGAAAGAAAGGTGCGTATACCCTTGCAAAAGCTCAACTTTGCAACACTTGACCTCACACTGGGAGGCCCCACGAGGACCCCGAACACTTCGCACTATGCCTGCGGATTTCTTTGCATGCAATGTGCGCCCTACACACATAAACCGTAGAGAGCCGTACATACAATACAGAAGCCTTCTTCCTGGAGTCCTAGTGTAGCCAACCCCCTAAACATCCCTGAACCCTTCTTACAGCCTCCGTACACCCAAACCCTAAACACCCCTAACCTCTATGGGGCCCTTCTTCCCCTAAATCGCCACTCCGTGGCCGCTGACCGCGCCGTTCTGGGGCAACCAGGTCTCTGATGCGGCACGGCCGGAATCCTCGACGAATAGTTCAGGGTTTAGGGTTTACCTATAGTCTCCACTGTCGTTCCTTTTTTTGGTTAACCAATTATGTTGTTAGGATCCTATAATATAGTTTTTGGTTAAATAGAAAAAGGAACTACCATGGAGACCATAGGTAGGTACAGGGCACAGGGTTGCGATTGTTGAGTGCCTTGGGGTTGCGATTTGGGGTTTAGGATGCACTTCCAAATAAGGATCCAAGCAACCTGCAATGTCTGTACGTGGGGCCCAGGATGATTGTGATTGGGGGTTAATTACCCAGAGGGTCCATATACACTACTATTATGGAATTAAGTCCCCAAAACCATAATGGGGATGGTCTTTTAGGGGCTAATTCCATAATAGTAGTGTATATGGACCCTCTGGGCTTAGTAAGTTTGAGTTTTGGGGCTTGTTTTAGGAACGTATTGCTGGCTTCAATTAACAGATGAGGGCGTCGGTGCCCTTGCGGTTGAGAGCTGGCTCATGCTCGACGAAAACCCAACCGACAACGAGGAACAGCCAAGGATCCAGCAAACAGCAGCAAGCAAAGGACACTTTAGGGTTTATAGATTTGTAGATGTCAGTATCAAGACGGGCCCAAAAGAGAAGAAATCAGACTTCTTGCTGATCGGTTAATCAGTTCTCAAGACTCCAGGCTGAGGAGGCGTGATGATGCCAATGCTTTGCATGTTTGAGTGCACTGAAAACCGGAAGCCTACACGGCCTGCCAAGTTTAATTATAACTTTCATGGGGCACAACTCCCCAGGCGGTATCCTCTGCTAGCTTCAAGCTCCAAATGATACAGCGCTCGCGTGCCAGGGGGTTCTCCACCTCTCGGCTCGGAGGTTGAGGATAGTTCAATTGCTCGTGTGCTCGCGGGGGCGCACACTTTGAGGGAACTTTGATCGTCGGCTTTCGGGCTTGTTGGGCTGTTGGCTTGGGCTGTCGGCACGTATCGATTTGCGCGCCTGAGGCATCCACGCCTTTGGAGTTTACCCCGAGTAAAAGAGAGGATCACCTGTTCAAGGCTAACAGAGACAAACTTGAAGCACGGTGCTCATATCTTAGCTCGGTCTCGGTATTTCATGGTCGGTTTGTTTCGGCTGGAGCTGCACTCACAGCTCTTATATAGTCTTATTATACATGGGTGCTTGCACCAGAAGTCTCGAACTGAACTACCGATTGTGGGTGCACCAGCGGCCTAGCGTTGACTTCGGAAGTCTTTCTCGGGCTAACTGACGATGGACCAGCACTTTACAGACCCCTCTCATGGAGATCCCTTAGAGAGGACATCCCATCGAGCTCGATTTTGGAAAGCTCGGAGCACAATGCGCAGTGTACTTGTGACACTCCTCCTGCACAGCTCCACTAAAATAATTACACCGCCACGATGCAAAACGTCAGCAGAAAGAGACCGTTCGGGGCTAGCGGCACTACATCCCTCCTCAGGTCATCGTAACTGAATGACACGAGGGATCGGAAAACAAAGGCCCTGCTACTTACGATTATCGGCGAGCATGGAGGGCCGTTAAGGCCGTTAAGGGTTCTGGAGCCACCCGCTGCAGAACCACCAAGCCAGCAGGGAGGCTGGCTCCGACACAACTGCCAAAACATAGCTTGTATGCCACCAGAAGGCTACAGGCAGAACCACGGAGGCTATCCAACATGCCGCTGCTGTCAGAATGTACCGGCAGCGGTTGTGGTTGAATGCGCGTTGCTCCCACTCTGCCGCTCTCACAAGCTCAAGACCGCCCCGACGGCTTGGTGAAACTCCGATAAAGAAACACAGAAACACAGTGTTCCACGTGACGTAGGTGACTCCAATCATGGGTAGCAAGAGGTCTTGCACAGGCCACCCGTTGACCAATTGCAACCTGGTGACCCAGACAACTGCCATGACGACCAACACCAGGTTTAGGAGAGTCAGCCCTCCGTTGTGAAACACCATGTTGGCTCTCATCGCCTCGCCGACCATACAGACATCCCAGATAAGACTCAAAACCGGGATAGACCGAGCATACGAAGAATCAGATGCATCTGTTGCAGCTATCACGATCCAGAGTAGCATTGTGCAGACTGCCCCGACCAGCATTCCACAAGCGTCACCATATGAACACATATACCTCCAAGTAAGGTATATTTCCATGGAAACCCAACCTAAGCCGACAAGCATCGCCAAGGGAGGCTGCTGGTACTGAAGTAGATGAAACAGTGCGACGAAGATTACCTCCAGCACGAGCAAAAGGGGCCCAGCAGCAATCGATCCCACAGCAAGAGGCAGCTGCTCAAACTCGATGTTATACTTCCCGCACAACAGCTGTATAAGGAAGAGCTGGCAATTGTGGAAAAACATGTCGTAAAAGGCGGTATTGAGTGGAACTTGGCCTGCCCTTGCTCGCAGCTCATAGGGCGATGTGTCCGGGATCTGAATCAAGGCAGTCAGTATGTAATTTCGGCTCCCGCCTGACTCCACGAAAGTCTGGACTACATGGGGCCAGACATGCTGAACAAATGAAGGTACATTGCTCGGCATCTCAAGCGTGGCTGCTGCAACGCTTCCGGGAAGACTGCAGATAGGATAAAATTCTGCAGTGCAACCGAACACTTCGAAGCTTATGATGGGTTCGCCGTGCCTACTCCCATGAGACTGCTCCACCTCAAGCAGCTGATGCGGGCCACACTCCGAGCTCGATGCGAGTAGCTGCGTGCTGCTCACGCCGTCTTCGGCCGAGTGCAGGCGGCGCATCTTGTAGCGACTTTGGAGCCAGCGGGATCCGGTGACCTCGTTGATAGCCGTCAGTTCCATGGAGTACACCTCGCCGTTCTCAAAGATCCACAAGGAGCACCAATGCGACGCTATGCCGCTGCCTACAATCAGGACATACGCAGTTTGTCTTTCCCGACTGAGCCTGTCTCGTGGAAGCACGATATCCTTCTCGGTTGGAATAGTTGCTGGGGTAATCACACCCGTGGGGGCCATGGAGGTAAGACCCGAAAGGCCCATGACACTCCGGCAAGATGGCTAAGCGCCAACCTGCTCTCAAATTCGTGCGAAGTTATACGGGCAACCGATCTGATCTGATGCTCAGGACTACTCACTACTCATCACGAGACCTATCTGTCCCCCGGCTGCTGCAGCCCATTAAATCAAAGTGCAAGATTTCGAACTTCATGAATCATGTGCTTGCATTGCCCCTAAGCCCTGCATAAGATGGCAGCTGCAGGTCATTTGACTTGCATCTCTGGGTTCCTGGACATGCAAGTTGGCAAGACGATTCTCACTTCGCCGTGATGCGCACTTGAGGTCAGACCACAGGGTTCGAAGCCCAGGTTCAATTGACTGCAAAGTCCTTCCTTCGCTCTTTGACTGTAGGCAGGGCCTCAACTTATATGTCAGACTCAAGACATAAGAACCCGCGAAGCAAGTGATGCCCTGAAGCGAGTGATCACTGCAGGTCCGCAGTGCCTTCTCGGACAGGTAGACGTAAAGATAGCAGAAGGCATTGTCCTCACGGGCAGCAAAGACTCAGGGCTGATATCACCTTACCCAGAGGGTCCATATACACTACTCGTATGGAATTAGGTCCCCAAAACCATAATGGGGATGGTCTTTTAGGGGCTAATTCCATATCAGTAGTGTATATGGACCCTCTGGGTTAGTAAACCTGAACCCCTGAAGCCTGAGATTTCGGAGGGAAAGAGCAGGACAGAAAGACATCCGGGCACCCTCTGCTCTCAAAGAATGTTCCTCTGCTACAGCTCAGCAAGGAACATGTGCTTCATTGCTCGACCTAAGCCCGATAAACCTGAACTCGAAGACATATTCAGAATATACCTGAACCATCCCATCCGAATGCCTAAACTATCTCTCCATAAGCCCCTTAGGCCCATAAGAAGTACTTGCTTCATATTTCCCTGGGCTTATAATATAACAAAATGTTCAATCTAAATTGTTGAAAAACGCTCATCACCCAGCTCTAGCGAAGGAGTGCGAGGGTCCCAACAATGGTTCTGGCAGCTGCGCTCGTCAGGTGCAAGCGGGAAGGCATCGAAGTCGTCTATTTTCCTTTGCAAGCTCAACCGGGATGATCGGGACTTGGAGTATGCACTGACTTGTGACTATAGTGCAACTGAATGTAAGGGAGGCTGGTAAAGAATGGATCTTGAGAGTCTACAGTTGCAGATATCCTGAGGAGAGAGGGCCGGGCTTAAAACCGGGAGGATATTCTGAGACAACTAGCTCGAACCTTATCGGTTCGCATGCCACATTCATCATCACTGAAGGAGCTCAACCAGACCCTGGGACCACAAGGAAGTCCAATTCATAGCCGAACATCAAACAACCAAACCGGCTGAAAAGAGAATTAAGACCAGAAACATCATAAGCCACACGAAGAACATAACCAAACCTCCACCCAACTCCAGCCTTGAACTCTGCATGCCACACACAGAACTGAGCCGCAAAGGCTGAACCCCCGACACCGCCTCAAACGTCCTACGATAGGAGCTGTGTTCAGGGCTTGTCGATAGACTATAGCATATATAGCAGGACTGCCATGGAGCAGTATTGCTGAGTATTCAAACCTCAGCATCATGCTAGCATTGAGTTAACCGGAACACAATTCCGCTCCCTCCTCAAACGAGAGCACTACCTCAAGCCCTGAACCCTAAACCCTAAACCCCAGACCCTAAACCCCAGACCCTAAACGCCAGACCCTAAAACGTCACCCAAAGCAATTTCTTCACTGCAGATACCACCGAGCATGGTAAGTTTAAGGACGATCCCGCGAACAAAAACTACCCTTCAAACAAACTGGCAACAAGCATCTTAATCCCGAGAACTTTTTAAAGCCCTTGCACAGCCATGATAGCACCCTTAAACATCCTTACAGACGTTTTTCAACGAACCGTAAACACACAGCCCTACAACACCCTGTAGCAACCTTACAGTACCCTCAACGAAAACCTACGTTTCCTTTACCGGAACCCTGTAAGCCCTTTATCGAACCTCAAAAAAGACAAAAACTAGACACACACACGCACACACACCGGGCAACCCCTGGGTTTGCTTGCTTGGGCCAGGTCTCCCCAAGACGGCATCCTCAGTCGAAGGATTTTCGGATTGTTGCCGAAACCCTATCTAGCATGTTTACAAGGCATGGCTTAAAAGTGTTGTGTGTGCGGCGCTGCAAGGGCTTTTTGTTAGGCTTCGGAGTGTATGGTCCTCTGGACTTCGCCGGACAGAGGCATCTTTTTGGCATTTATGTTGAAGAGGGGCAGGGTGGGCGGGGGTTTCGGGTCACGGAGTGGCAGTCAGAGGAACGGGGAACTCGACAAACCGTGGACTCAGCTCTCAGAATCGAAAGGTTGGGCTGTAGCAACAACATATCCAAGAGTATCCAAGAGGCGCTTCTATTGCATGAGACCATAGCAGGCCAACTTGATTTCAGGTCAAGTCAATTAGGGAGCATTGGGGTACACCGCCTTGAGGGCTCTCAAAACAAACAAGACTCCTGTCAGTTTGGCCTTCCATGTGCGCTTCCATGAGACGCCCAGGGAAGTCTAAGACCCGTCGAGTGCTTTTCAGATCTTCCAATATCCTTTGTTAAGGACTATATCTGTATCGAGCCCTCTAAATTAAAATGGTTTTCAGGAGTTTTGCTTTATCTCTTGAATAGGACTACAGGAGTGTTCAGAGTCCGCAATTCGGATCTATTGCCCCGAGGGTCCATATACACTACTATTATGGAATTAGGTCCCCAAAACCATAATGGGGATGGTCTTTTAGGGGCTAATTCCATAATAGTAGTGGATATGGACCCTCTGGGTTGGGACATCTCGGCCCTTCTCCCCGATATCATCAGGCAAAGGTCTTTGCGCACGTAGCGTGCGAAGTTGACCACATCCGGGCCATGCTCCCATTCCTCCAGAATCGTTGAGGCTGACAGACAGAGGTGCTTACAGTCCGGGAACACGTTCGTCCGGGGTTCTTGCGGTTGTGAAGTCTAGGATTTTGGGACCAAGGACGCACATTTTCTTGGTGGCTGGAGAATTCGAGATATCGGAATAAGCTTTACCGCTGACTTTGGGTCGATATAACGGCCTCGTGAAATGTTTTGTCCAGAATCGTGCAGGCTGAACTCGTGTTTGGCGTGAGTGCGTTGGAACTTGAATCATCAGACTACGGGGCGTTTTAGGTTTAGGGTTTTGGGTTTAGGGTTGAGGGAAGAAAGGGAGTGTTGAGGATCAACACCAGAAGCAGTATACATCTTAATGGAATGGTCGCTCGAATAGTACCTTCAAAATAGGGATATGACCCTAACAAGTCGGTACGTGTAGCTTATTTAGATACATTGGTTACTCTATGTACACTTCAATCGATACATCAGCTTGTTGACAGGATGTCCAGCAGGGTAATTGCATGCGCGCCTTTTCCTCGAACTTCTTGGGCTTGTTCCTGATCCGGGCATGGCTTTGGGTTGTGGGCCTTAGGGTTTAGGGCTTCCCATTTCGGGATGAACACGTGGGACAGAGAGCCCTACACCCGGGTCTTGCCTGTTGTTCTCCCGTACCGTAGGGCTCCATTTACAAATAGTAGGTTACCATAGCCATATAGAATTCAAATACATAACCCACAAACCTAGCTTTTCATTGGGGACCTGGAGCCCTATAGGGTTAAGCATTGGGAGTTCCGATCTGGCGTCGTCGTTGGGTTTTCGGCGCTTGGGCCATGGATGCTTAGAAATTCAGCTTACGGGATGGACTTGGGGCGAAAAGGCATGTAAGGATACAGCGATCTTGAGGTCTACGGGACTCTAGGCTTCTCTGACGTTGGAGGTTGCCTGGGTTGTTTCTCTGGAACAAGATGTAGGGTTTTAAGTCTCCTTGCTGTGGTAGCTCTTTTCAGGCCCTTCCTGAACAAAAAGAACCTCAGCCCTAAATCAAATCCCAAAGCCCCTAATTAAACCCAGCTTGCAAAAAAGCAACAACCCCGATGGGATCCTAAACCCTAAACCCGAAAAATCTAAATCCCGAACCCTAAACCGAAAAAAAATAACAAGCCCTAAACCCCCCACCCCAAAACATAAACCCTAAACCCTCCATAAAGTTCTGAGCTCTGGATGTTAGGGCTGGGATTACTTCGAGGCTTGGGCGGCAGGGCGTCGGCTTTGGAAATACGAAGAGTTTAGGGTTTATGCACATACGGGTTTAGGGTTTATATATGGTTCAGGGTTTCGGTAGGGTTCGGGGTTTAGGGTTTATAGGGTTCATGTACGGCACGCAGCAATCCCAATCGCAACGATTTGAACAACACCCACCAGCCATCACTGGTCACCACAATCTGCTGCCTGTGCTGTGACGAATCTCGAGCATCGCTGACTGCCCACTCCCCCCCCCCCATCTCCCTGCATTTCGAGCTTCGTCAGCGCATGCGTGTGATCCATCGCAACGCAGCACAGTGAGGGTCTTTTGGAATCTCCTCCATCAGGAAATTGAAGCAACAGCAGACTCGACGCTTCATAATATGAGAATTCCGCTATACTCCAGGAATACAACATAAACAGGTAATGTAGTGGAAAGCATAAATCCCTACTCCCGAGAGTCTGACACCTTAAACCCTTGACATCCGACTCTGCCACGACGAAAAAACAATTGACACTCGACGCACAGCATGTTCGGTTTGGACCGCGGCTCTGGCAGTTTCTGAGCAGCGGTTCTCCGATGGTGCTTTTGCCGTCGGTCCAGATGTTGGTCAATGTTGGTATTCTGGGTTCAGGGTGGGTTTTTGTTTCCTAGTGTTTAGGATTTAAGGTTTGGGGCTCGGGAATTGGGACTTTGGGTTTCGAGTTTCGTGCCTGAGATAGGATGTGACACCAGATCCTGTAGCAAGCACCGAGTGCTTGTTGCTTTAGAGGTGTTGGTTTCGTATTTGAGGTCGGGGCTTTGGACTTGGGCCTTTAGGGCCAACTTCGGCGCCTTTGGCTGATGTGCGGCTTTGCAATAAGAGTTTATGAACAGCAGCTTTTAGATGTCGGCGACATGCCCCGAAGAGAGCAGCAGGTCTGTTGCATCACTGTTCCGTGGGAAGGATTTCGTCCCCGGCCCCATGGTGTCAAGTTTAGGGGCTTGTGTTTTATGATTGGACATGGCTGGACCTCGATCAGGGTCATGGGATGCCCTTGAACTAACTAGCATGCTGTGGAGTAGCCTGCCAAAAGGGAACATGTATGTCATTCAGAATTGACATCTATCAGTTCGAGTCATTCGAGTCATCCGAAGCTGAACTCGTGAGAAAACGCACAACACATCTTGGGCATTGCAAGTGCAGGGCTTTGGGATGAGTATGCTGCGTTTTTGCTGAGCACCCGTCCGTGATGAGCATGGCCGAAGCTCTTCTTGCAGAACTGCTTGCCGTCGCAGCCGTACCGTGAGCTCCTGCCGACGAAATTAAACGTGGGACACTGGTTTGGGACTTAGGTCTGTTAGGGTTGAGGCATCAGGGTTGTTGACGTAGGATTAAGGGATGGCTCGGATATCCAGCACCTGACTACACCATGACCATGCATTCTTCAAGCACCAAACCTGTAAACATAAAACAGAACCCTGCCAGGCTTCTCCACAAAAGCCCTAAACCTTTACTTGCAAAAGCTCCCTTTAGGGTTTAGGGTTTAGGGTTTAGGGTCCCCTACATAAGGCTTTTACAGTAGTACAGTACTAGCATCACCATACGGAAAACCGCCTGTAGATTCACCAGAAGGGAGCCCTATATGCTCTCGCCACAACTTCAGTAACAAAGGGGCCTTCACGGCTAGTATGGGGTGTCGGGGTATCTTGTAGCATAAGATCGTATAAGTCTAAGCATGTGTAACCCACAGCCCCTTAAGGACTACTAGCAGCACTTGTTCCGACCGCTGTATCACTCAACCGACTTCGGAAGGCTCCGTCGCCTTGCCTTAACGCTGAAACCCTACACCCTAAACCCTAATCTCTAAAGCCTAAACCCTAAAGCCTAGACCCCGAAAGCTGAAGATGAAACAAGCAGCACTCACTCGATAGCTCTAAACGGCAACCTGAAGTTTGCCAAACACGAGGGTGGGAGAAAGACTGCTGCAATCATTCTTGTTATAATGAACCCAGAGGGTCCATATACACTATTATTATGGAATTAGGTCCCCAAAACCATAATGGGGATGGTCTAATAAGGGCTAATGCCAAAATAGTAGTGTATATGGACCCTCTGGGAAAGCTTTTTTACCTGGAGTTTGCGAGTTGGTTTCAGGGTTAAGGGGTTAGGGTTGAGGAGTATCTCTGTAAGCTGGTGCAAATTGATGTTTGCTGTAATCCACAGACAGACCTAAGTTCAACAGCCACAGTGGAATTCCGAAACACCTGAACTCAAAATTGAAATCCATGCAAACCCGAATCGCATTAAACATTTTCTGCTGTGCGAAATTATTCGGAACCCTGGGCCTCTGCGCTGGAAAGCAGGAGAAGCAGCCGTCCAAAGCCACCCTCAGCTTCAGGGGCGTTAACCCCGAAACCAAGCCGTGAGCACCGACTGAGGTGGTGATGACGATGAAGAAAAAGATCATGACACTGATGGTGTTTATCATCACTATCACCATAACCAGCAGGATCATCATGTCCGACCATGGTGGTACTCAGGCTACGACCGATGCAGCTGCCAGCCGTGTGAGTAAGATTCTCAGCCCACTGAACGAGCATGGAGGATCGAATCTCATTAAGCCCCTGCCCCCAAGATGATACGCGCGCTGGGTACGGATTTGCCATGCTACAGGCTACAGGACCATTTCCTAGCGCAATGTGCCAAATCCGACACTCCCTGGTGTCCGAAGGCTGCATGTAATATCGAGGCGGACAAGGAACATCGGTATGTTTCCAATCTGGTGATGCTGGCACTCGACGTAGGCCGCCGTGCGCACTCCGTTACAGCCATGGCAGCACAGCTGCATCTGCCCGCACCTCGCTGGTCGCAGGAGCTAATACTAGGGGTTCCTTAAATTGTTGTGGAACAGAGTCTTCTTGCGCAATCACAAACTGCACTTAATAAAATGCATTGGTTCAGGATTCTTTTCCTATCCAGTTCACTGCATGAGTAAGGCCATTCGAGTTCACGACTGTCATGGAAGGACTTCCCAAGCACTCGTGTTGGAAGAATGCTCCATATTGTTATTCTGACCTCTCAACACCTTTGTCTCAGGGGTTGCGGAATTGGTTCAGAGTCAAGGACACTTCCCGAGAAACCCTCGTCGGACAACCGTCTCATGCTCTGAAACTTGCAATCTGAAATCTCATGAAGTCTCCTTATCAGGCACGATGGGTATAGTGCTGAACCATGCACGGGCATCAGCCACGCCCCCCACTCAACCTGACCCTACCGCCAACAAAAACCACAAGTGAAAACCAAAAACAAATATGCACTGAGAACCTCGACAAATCCTGCCAGACCCTAACCACCGGACTGCAACCCAACAACCCCTGAACAAATTTCTCAGCTTCGTGGCTTGTGGAGCAAAGCCCAGGTCTTGTTGCCGTAGGCTCGCTGAGCATCGTGCAGGAGCATTGTGCGAGCCTCTTACCGGGTTTGACCGTGTAGATGCGTGTAGTGTAGGGTTGACGGGCGCTTTTGTAGGCTGACAGAAGGGGCTTTGTGATCGGATTCTTTGACTACTATCCGTTTTCTTATACGACCTTTAAGCCAAGCCTTCTATAGTGTGCAGTGGGGCTCTCGCTGGGAGGATGTTGGACAGAGCTTGTAAGGTCTGTGCTCGCTTACAGGATTTTGGAGAGCTGTCGGCTTCTTACAGCACCGAAAAGTTTTCAAGCTCCAGTTTTATGACGGATTAGACATGAAAGCTTGATGAGAGTCTTGATGGAGAGTTCAGGACTCATGGATCCGAATTTTCAGGTTGGGAAAGCATTTCCCGCAAACCTTAGGCACTTGACCCCACTGTCCAAGAATCAAGAAATACTCCTTACACTGTAGGAACTCAATAATCATAGCCCTAAGCCCTATGGAGCCTTCAATAAGGGACCCGTGCATATAACTAAAAATCTCGGAGCCTCTGCGATCCCAAAACTCGAAAGCTCAACCCTACCTGTTGCCAAAAAAATCTAAGGGTTTAGGGTTTAGGGTTCCTGATCATGGTTTCAACATCTATTCTTCAAGAAAGGTAGCCTTTTTCTTGAGCCGCAGGAAGACACAAAAGGCTCCCAGGGCCTGCGCGTCGCAGCTTACCTGCGCCAGCTCGGCGCTCATTCCGGCCAACGGGTCCATGATCTCACCTTGTGTACTGCCCCCATACTGTAACAGCAACAGTCGATCATAGAGCTACTATTAATGGCCATGTTTCTCTATATCAAACATGTATATATATATACACATGTATAAATATATATATATATATACACATGTATATATATATATGTATATATATATATATATATTTATGTATTATTCAACTGGTACTGAGAGGGTCTAGTTGGGGTTTTCGGGTTTAGGCCCTAAGAACCGTCATCAAGTGCAGGACATTTGGCGATCTTCAACACTCAACTCATGACCCCAAGCACCAACAGTCCTGAATGCCCAAGCCATGGAACTGACAAACGTGGGCCCGGACACTACCCTCGAAACTTTGGACTCCGACGGTTTGTATTCCAGTGTTTGGGGTGCGAAGCCGAGGGAGTCTACTTGGAGGATCAGGGACTTCCCAAGCAAGGTCATAAGTACCAAGTTGCCTGTAGTAGGGTCTCAACTCTCAACAGGCCCGAAAATAAGTAGGCGATTTTGGATTGCGGCATATGCCCATGTACCAAACGAAGCGTAGGGGCATAGTGAAGCAGGAAACCCTACCCGAAACCTTGGACCCTAAACCTTACCCTCAAGCCTAAGAGCCCTAAACCCCGAACTCTGAAAGCCTAGCTAAACTGAACTGGGTTGCAGATGCCCATGTGGCAGGACTTCATCTGTGTCATAACCAGGTCCGAACCTGCAAACACTGTGCAGCTGCACTAGATCTGCATGTCTGTCCGCAGTTGCGTGACATGAATGTGTCGATATCTATAATATACACAGCTAGGTAGACAGCACGGCAAACAGACAGATAGCTAGGTAGAGAGAGAGAGAGAGCGAGAGAAACAGTGCCATTTAACAACGACAAAGAGATGAATGCAAGGAGGGTTTAGCCGTTGTCGAGATCCCCAAAGTCCTTCACAGAATTCTTGAAGCACAAGATTATGCAAAGATTTGTGCTGCTTCTCGTGGCTCTCACACGACGCTTCTTCTGGTCTACCTCGGCCCAAGATGTCTGAAATCGTATATGAGATCTTCAAGAAGGCCCTAGCAGAAACCCTGAGCTTTACTATACTTAGTGGCTGAGTACCCTAGCCCAAAAAAGGTTAACTTCTAGTAGGGTTATATAAAAGCCCGAAAGGTTAAAGGTTACCTACTCAGCCCCTAAGTATACGGACCCCTTGAATGGAAGCCTCACAGTTCTTTAACTCCAAAGTACTTGGACCCACAGCCTCATGAATGAAGCTCCCGCGAAAGCCGAAGCACTGCCCCCAAAATCGTATTCTAACGATAAAGGCCCCTATATGGGGGTTTCCGAAAATAGGGGACCCGGATCCTTATTATAAGGACCCCAAAATAAGGTACCCCTAATTTTCGGAAAGCCCCTATATTACCCAGATTCCCAAGCGACATCCCGCAGCAACAAACCAACAAGCAAAATCCAAAAGAGCAGTTTAGGGTTTAGGGTTTAGGGTTTACTTGCTTCTGAAGAAACCCAAACCAAGTAGTTACATGCTCTACATCCGGACCACGAAACCTCTTAACAATAACACCCCAAGGCATCAACCACAACCTCCACCAACCCTGAATCCCTGAACTTCCCAAGTCTCGAAACTCCGAACCCTCCAAGCTCAAACTCTCTGGGCTATAATAATCATAACCCAGTCATGGTCATAACTCATCATCATAATATCATCATATTCTTCATGGTGAAACATATTCAGAACGATAGTCATCATGATTACAACTAAAATCATACTAACAATACTAGTCATACTGTAACAGTAATAATCGGAATGGCAAGAATAGAAAATCCACTAGTCATGATCATATACCGAGAAAAACCATGATCACAATTTTCGTCTGCGAATGACAAACCAGAGTCACAATACCCATAAAGAAATGACAATAACAATAACTACCAGCATCTTAGTGATAAGTTAAGAAAGGTTGTGCAGATGTTGGGCTAACATTGTAAAGAAATACATCCCTATACATGCGAATATGCATGTGTATATATATATACATACGTATAAACACACATGTCATATACATAGAGGCATATATATATATATGTATACACAAAACAGACGAACCCCTACGAAACCCTGTGGTTGCTTCTTCTTCAGCGCAAGGCGCACTGACCGAAGCGCCGGCTTCGATAGCGCCTGGAGAGGCCAGGGCCTTTCAGCGGCATCCGCGATACAGGGGTCTCACAGGGTTTAGGGAATAGGGCTCCTTGTACGGGATACCATAAGGGCACTGTGGAGTATAGGGGCCTTAAAACTTGAAATAGGGTTCCTTTAAGGGATACCATAAGGCCACTATCACTATAAGGGCTGAGGGGTGGGGTTAAGGCTCTAAGGTTTTGTAAGGGTTTAAGGATTTGATGGCTTAGGGAACAAGGCCTGAGTACCAAACCCTGAACTAGTCTCTAAAGCTCTAAACCCTGCAACCTAAGCTCGGCCTTGATTAATTAAACCTCGAACCTAAACCTCAACTGCGAAAGCCCCGTACACCCTAGCCATGAATCCCAACGAACATCAACTCCGGAGCGGAGATTCCTGGAAGCCTGATAATAAAGACGAACTCCAACCCTCAAAATGCAAAGCGAAAGCCCTACAAGACCTTCTTACCAGCATCCAAAGACAGCGAACTTGACACCTTACAACCCAAAATAATCTGCCCACAACTTTTGAAAACACAAGCAGTGCATACTGACAAACAAAAACACCCAACTGACCTTCAACCCTGAACCGTAGGGAGCAAACGGCACATGCTGAACCAAAAAACTATCCTCTGAAGGCCCCGGCCACAGTGCGGACCGTTTGGCAGCGGTGGAGCACATGCGGTCCAATCGCTCCAACTGAGAGAGGAACTCGGGGTTTAGGGTTTGGGACTCAGGATTCTGTAGGGTTTAGGGCTTCAACAGACAAGCTTTCTGCAGGGCTCTCTTAGGCGCAACATGGTCGTATGGTTGTACCGGATTTCGAGGGGTCAAGGATTTGAGGTTTGGGATTGAGGGTCTGGCTTTAGAACTCGGGGGTCATACACGGTTTTTGCTTCAACGCTTTGAGGCTTACTGATCCAGAGTTGCGGATTTGGTTTTGGGGTTGAGGGTGTACAATGTAGAGTTAAATCGAGAAAGACGACGGAGAGAGACAGAGAGAGCGGGAGATACGGCTGAATAAATATCATGTGCAGTAGTTAAGTAGGTGTTGACGCATGTGCAAGTTTGCAGTGTCAGTTGCATGTATTGCTGGTATATAGAATCTCATGTAGACGAATGGTTAATGTACACCTGAACATCTGTGTACAGATACGCAGTATGCACAAACGCATGTTTGTGTGCAAGGTTCAGCGCTCAAAAACACATAATATAGGAGCCAGAACCTCACTAATTAGCACAGGGGGTTTAGGGTACCTTACAGTCTAACTGTAAGAAGGAGCCCTGAGGACCAATGTTGGCAAGCTCCTTACATCCACCGAAACCAACACTGCTCTGAGTGTTCTCATTTTTAAGATGGTTGCGGCAACGATGACGAGTCTGGGGTTTGGGATGCAAACCAAGACTCCATTCCTGATTCCTGTGTCGAAGATCCCGTGACACAACGGTTTTTGTGGAGGGGACCAGCCACACCTGAGCCCGAACCCCACAATCCCGACTCCAAAGGGTCCCTGTAGAGGTTATTATCAGGGCATAGCGCCTACTGACCAAAGCTCCACTTTCAACCCAAAGCCCATATCCCTTGGCCCATAAACCCTGAATTCGCAACCCCCAGAATCCCAAACGACTGCAGCCAAGCCCGACCAAGTGACTCAGTGCTGATGCAGACCTTCACCCACGAAGTGATCCTTGGAGTCTTCCGGGATCAGGGCTTATACTGTCCAGGAGTTAGAGTTTAGGGAGGCCTTAGTAGGATCAGTAGCAGCTTACTTGCGGATATTCGTACATACAACTATAGCTGCCTTAGTTATAACCCTACTTACAAGTCCCCTGAACCTCTAAGCAGGCTTGTGGGGAGATCGGGGAAGCCCCGTCTTGTTCACACACTGTTGTGGGCTCCTGTTTTCCCGGCGCCAAGATGCATGCATGTTCCAAAGGCTTCCTGAACAGTGTAGCCTAAGGCTTCGGGATCTCAAAAGTTTAGTTTCGTTGAAGTGCAATCCTTTCGCTATCCTTTCCAGCAAACTGTATGACTTCAGGCACCTGTAACCCTGAGCGACTTCAGGCACCCTAAACCCCAAACCCTAAACCCCAAATCCTAGAGTCCTAGACCAGTGCAAGCTTTGAAGCTTTGAGAGTTTCGACTTCCAGCAACAAGTGTGAAACAAAAGCAGACCACCTCAGAACCACCTAGTGCAGGCCTGGCTTTGGTTCAAGATCAGACCTGTTTGAGGTGCAGCCAAGACCAGGATTCAGATCTGTTGCATATAGCTTGATTGAAATCTAAGCTACTCTATTTAAAGCCAAGCAACTAAGGTAACCGATGTATATAGGTGGCCAATCATCTGCAGTACTTGCTGTAGCCTAGTCAGGTAGTGAACTTCAGGCGTGAGACTTGTTGGATGCAAGATGCCCGAAAAAGGCAGGTTCAGAAGCCCAATTTTCGAGTTCCAGACTCTTCAAACTCTTCGGTTTGTGGTTGCGGGGTTGCGGACCCTAAACCCCTGAAACTGCATACTGAAGATAAATAACGGAAAGGAACCGTACCATCTCGATTCCACCTCTTAAATGCCGGCATCCTGGATGGCTACAAAGCAGCCTACATCCCCAAATCAGAAAATATCAGAAGCTTCGAACCCTCAAACACAGGTAGTAAGCCCCTCGACCCCCACATCCTGAACCGCAAGCCAAGTGACACTGCAACCTAAACCCAACCCCAAACCGTATACCCTACCTAAACCCCCAACCCCAAACCGTAAACCCAAACTAAACCCCAAACCCTTTTAATTTTAAACCCTAAACCCGGAACCTTAATCCCAAAACCCCAAAAGCCAAAGCCAAGTAGCACTGCAGCCAGCACTGCCGTGAAAACGGCGAGACGCGGGCCCCATCGGAGGAGGACCTTCTGCAGCCGCTCCCAGTTGATGGTATCCTGCTTACGGTTTAGGGCTTTAGGGCTTAGGGTTTAGGGTTTTAGGGTTTAGGGGTTTGGGGGTTTAGGGCTTTAGGGTTTAGGGCTTGGGGTTTAGGGTTTCTGGGGTTTAGGATCCATATGGTATCCAGCACACGTTGCTCTTTGTGCATGGATGCGGTCTCTATCTGGTCTTGCTTGATTTTAAGACTCTTCGGGGAACTAGGTCTAAGGCTTGCGGTTAACGCTTGTTTTCTTAAGTTCTATGTTTTGTTCTAGGAAGAAGAGATTCAAGGATGAGGGTTCGGCGGTTCGTGGCTTCGTGGTGTCGGGCACACGTTAGGGTTTAGGGTTTAGAAGACTTCAAGTGTGCAGAGACTACCCACCCCCTGGGGCTCCAGTCACTCAAACAGTAGGTTACTACTAATCATACAATATGTAGCGCAGTAGCCTATTAGTAAATTATGGGGTAGTTGTCAAAATTAAGGTCCCTTTGTGGGTACCAGGGGTGGCCAGGGTAGACTAGACGGAGAGTACAGCCTCGGGCCCAGGGCCTAGGGCTTGGCGTGAGGTCTTCCTGGCACGAAGAACAAGGTGCGTGTGTGTGCGTGTGTGTGTGTGTGCGTGTCCGTCCCGAGGGGTATGGTCCATGTATGTACATTGGCCCGGAAGTATCTATACAGAAACCCCTGCCCATGTAGAAATGTTCAGGCCGAAGTAGAACTCACGCTTCAGGCAAACTCTTAAGGTGTGCGTGAAGGAGAGCTGAACCCTCCAACCTAAGCTAAAGACCTAAACCCTATGAAGCCATTACCGACCTCTACGCCTCAAGGCCGCTGTGCGTGTCGGGACGGGCCTTTTGGAGCTTTTGCGTCGTCGTGGCCTCCTCTTGGGAGCCAAGAAGCCTTCAGCTTCAGGTCAAGGGTTTATAGGGATTTAGGGTTCAGGGTTTGGGATTTAGGGTTTAGGGTTTGGGGTTTAAGGTTTAGGGTTCAGGGTCTAGAGTTTGGGATTTAGGTTGGGACAGTTGGGAGTTTAGCGTTTCGGGTATAGGGTTCAGGGTTCGGGGTTTACGGTTTATAGGGTTAGAGGGTCGAGGGTTTGGGATTTATTAGGGTTTAGGCTTTAGGGTTTGGGGTCGGAGGCTCAGGGTTTCGGTTTGGGCTTGGGGTTGAAGCGTTTTGGGCTTGAAGTTGAGAGGGGATTCCGTTAGCCTGCGCTTGAACCGAGATGTCGACCCGAAGCCCCGAAGCTAAAAATCCTGATCCTCCTTTCTCGCATAAATCCTAAGTACTTTTTTCGAAGCCTTTCGGATGCAAAGACGTCAAGCAGACATGCTAAGCCCCTTAAAAACCTAGGCCATGAAATCCAAGAACACCTGGGAGTTTCCAAAATAAGGGGACCCTAATATAGTACCCTAAATAGTAGGATCCTTATAAGGACCCCCAAATAAGGTACCCGAATTTTCGGAAACTCCCACCTCTAGACAACCTGACATACTCTTTCGCGCACAGTACCGGTCTAAGGGTTAGCGCTTCAGCAGTCTACTGGGCTTTTGAGTAACCAGGGAGAAAACAGGTGTAAATCTTTATTTCATAAGGGTTTCTTTATGAAAAAAAGTATTAAAGTATGGTACTCCAAAGCCCAGTCTACGGCTCTAGAGCTTTGGGGTTTTTTTGTGGCGTATGCATAGGATTTACAGAGCTCCAGAGCTTCCCTCCAAAGCCTGAGCCCTCAACCGAAGGGTCCAGGTGCCCAGTGTTCGTCATCATACATAATCATACTCTCCCGAATCCACGGTTTAGGGTTTAGGGTTTCTTAACTGTCCATAACTTGTACAAAAGTACGAGTACTATCCTATACCCAGGTATTATGTCTCCCTTGACCGGGTCAACCCTAAAACCTGAAGCCGCGTAAACCCCCATGTCAGCAGCCAAAGAGCGGGGTCGTCTCCTTCGCCTGGCACTTCAACCAAGGGATTCGGCTTCGGTGAGGATACGCGGGGTTTAGGGTTTAGGGTGTAGGTTTTAGGGGTTTAGGGTTTAGGTTTTTGGGGAACCTTAAACACCTCGAAAAAAGCAACGGCACTTGGGAACCTTACGAGGAAGCCTTAACAGAGCCCTCTAACAAACAACAAGTTTGCTTGAGGGAACATGAATTACGGTTCGAGGCTTGGCCTAAGGGCTGAGTATGTTGCCTCAACACCATACTCACACTTTGAACCAGTCAGGCAAACATTTTCAGGGGGGGTTTTAAGGAATAATTCCTTCGGGGGGGGGGGGGGGGGGGNCGTGCGCTGGCTGTGTAGATGACAAGTGATCAGGTGATGCTCGTGAGGGTTGGTTAATAAGGATTACCGGGGGGGGGCGGGGGGGGGGGGGGGTCCCGGGGTGATGCACCTCGATGCTGCCGCTCTGTGTCGCGCTGGACGTAGAGTGGGATTGGGACTGAGACTGAGACGACGAAGCTTCCTGGCATCTGGTTCAGCACGGATGCTTTGACTTAGCGAATTGAAAAGCCTTTGCAGAGCCATAGTTATCAAGCATTAGGCTTTGGATGTTTGGCATCGGATTCTGGATGCTCGGTAGGAAGAACATCTGAGTTTGGGTTGTGCAGTTCACGGGTTTCGGCTTCTACTTTTCGGCTTGTGGCAGGGATGGCCTTGATGAAGAGACCGCGGTTCGGAAACATCAACTGAAAATTCGGATTGTGCTGGGCCGAGTAACCATTGAGCTTATGGTGTCGGAGTCGGGTTAATTACTTACCTTTGGTTAGTAGGGAATGGAGGAATGGGGTACAATTATAACTAGTATATTACTACCATTCTTCCATTCCCTACTAACCAAAGGTAGGATTAAAGATTAAAGGGTTTCTAGGGTTTAAGGACTTGGGGCTTACGGGGTATGATGAATTGAATGCTGAGGTATGGCCCGAAAAACAAGGAGACAGTGACAGACAGTGTATATAACATGTGAGACGTGAATATCTGATCAAACTGTCTGTAAATCCCAACACCCGAAACCTCCAAATGCCCTAGACTCCCAGATCGCTATATACACGCCACAAAGAAGCTACTATAAGGATCTATATATGGGACTTGCCGAAAATAGGGGACCCTACTATAGTACCCTAAATAGTAGGATCCTTATTATAAGGACCCCAAATAAGGTACCCCTAATTTTCGGAAACTCCCATATTATAAGGGAAATCATAATAAAGTGCCTAGGTCTTGGGGTTCAGGGAAACACTGAAACCTGCTTTCCACCTCGCATTTATGACTCTGCCTTGGAGCCCTGAGAAAATGCAACATGGCCGTGCCCGGAACCCAAAGCCGACTCCCGCAGGTTGGATTTTGCATTAGGGTTTAGGGTTTATAGGGTTTAGGGTTTAGAATTGAGGGTTTAGGGTTTAGGGTTTAGCCTACCTTTGGTTAGTAGGGAATGGAAGAATGGTAGTAATAGTAGTTATAATTGTACTTCATTCCTCCATTCCCTACTAACCAAAGGTAAGGTTTTGCATCCTACAACCTGCACCCACAACTCGAAACTCCCTTCCTTGCAAGCCTTGCACACCCCAAATGGTGCAGAACGGTACCTTGGAACCGGAGCCACTGTTGGAGGACGAACCTTCGCTGCACAAGCCGGTCCAGACCGTAACCGACCCCGTAATATTGAGAGCTATTCTGCGGTTTCAGGGTTCATTGTTTCGGGGTTTGCACGGCTTTGATAGAGATTTTGAAGGAGCTGCATATAGGGCTGTTGATAAGGGCTTTGTTGGTTTTGTAATGGGCTCTCTTGGGTGATAAATAGGGTGTTGTTGGGGGGTTACGAAGCTTATTATCTTCCTGGAACCCCCAAACTCCAAGCCCGACAAACCTGATGTCTACGGAACACCCTCAACCCAGATTTTGAACTGGGACCCATACTCAAACCCCCAAACCGACGACCCGGGACCCCAAGGCCACAGCAGTGCCCTTGAGGGGCTTTGAAATATAGGGGCCTTAATAATTAGAATAGGCTTTTGGGGCCCATTATACTATGATTATAATCGGGAACACCAAAATAGTATTAGTGATTATTTAGGCCCCCTCTATTAGGCGAGGGGCTGCTGGACGAACCGTCCGAGTCCTCGTCCTGTGGAGGTCAAACCGGGGTTTAGCGTTCAGGGTTTAGGGGTTTAGGCTTTAGGGTTCAGGGTTTATACCTGGACCCCATGAAACCTTCCTTGTTTAGGGTTCCTTCATATGACTTCCTGGTATAAGTCCTTAAGAAGGTAGGATAGTCAGGGTTAAGG
This sequence comes from Symbiodinium sp. clade A Y106, assembly GCA_003297005.1. Classification (NCBI taxonomy): domain Eukaryota; class Dinophyceae; order Suessiales; family Symbiodiniaceae; genus Symbiodinium; species Symbiodinium sp. clade A. The sequence continues at coordinate 81,517 of BGNK01001897.1, read as the reverse complement.
TAGAGCTTGTGGCTTTTTCAGTGCTCTATCAGGCGACAAGGGTCCTACCCTACTGGGGTTTTGGGGTTTTGGGGCGGCGGGCTTCAGAGTTGTTGGGTGGGTGTTTTGGGGGGTTTGAGGTTGAGAGTTTTACATCTTGGGATACAGAGCTTCGCTTCTCTGAGCCCTATACAAAAGACAATTATAGTGAACCCCATCAAGTTGGAACATGGCTTTAGGAGGATTAGTGCTAGGATCCCTTATACTTTACCTTAAGGGCATGAGGGTAGTGATGTTCCAATAATTTCTGGCTTCTACTGTAGCTTCAACGGGAATTGTTGCCCGGAGCTGTGGGCTCCACTCCGCCACTCCGAGAGTACACTGTTTAAGGACCTGTCCACAGCGGGTCAGAGGTTAACTCCTTTCCTGAGATCATTTGCTATCATCTGTCCTGCCAATCTCGCCGAACACGGCGTTAGAGCCCCAGACCCAGCCCAAACCTCCAAAAGCGTACATCAACCTAAACCCCAAATCCAGAACCCTTCCAAAAACCCTTAACTTTCAACTCTGTGCTATATACCGTGGGCACTTCCTCCTTAGTCCTAAATCCCGAACACACAACCTCTACCGGCCGTACCAAAACCCTAACTCCCAAATACCCCATTTCACACCAAAGCACTAAACATACAGCCGAAATCCTGAACTCCCAAGTTCTTGACACCCAAGCTCCTACCGAAATTCAGTACTAGTGACAATGCAACAGTAAAAAAACAACCCAGATTTTCCCACATGGGTAGTTTCTCTAAATCGGGGTCCCTTTCTAAGCCCCCATAATGGTGCAGCACCTTTGTAAAAAGGACCCTAAAGGGGACCATTGAGAACTACCCATGATCCCAAGGATGCTTTTGGAGAAGTATATGCTGTAACCTCAACCCTAAACCCCAATACAGGGGCCTAAACAATTGATAACAAAAACCATTTTGGTGTGCCTGATAATAACTCTAATAGAGTGTGCCCCAAAACCCTATTCTCATTATTAAGGCCCCTATATCCTTTGCCTGGAATTCGACTTGCGAGAATAGCTCGAGCCAGCCCGTTGAAAAAAAGGCCCCTATATTACAGCCCCGCCCTGAACCCTCAGTCGTCCTTGGAGTCCTGGGACTCTTTGGATTCCTTGGACTCTTTCGACTGCTTGGAGGACTCCTCTGAGGAGCTTCGGGGCTCGGGCCTAGGGTTTATAGTGAACCCCAGAAAGTTGGAACATGGCTTTAGGAGGATTAGTGCTAGGATCCCTTATACTTTACCTTAAGGGCATGAGGATAATGATGTTCCAACTTTCTGGCTTCTACNACCCCAGAAAGTTGGAACATGGCTTTAGGAGGATTAGTGCTAGGATCCCTTATACTTTACCTTAAGGGCATGAGGATAATGATGTTCCAACTTTCTGGCTTCTACTGTAGGGGTTTAGGATTCGGGGGTTAGGGGATTCAGGGTTTAGGGTTTAGGGTTTAAGGGGGTGTACTATGGCATGCTATGATAGGTTCTGTTGTGGTGCATTATGGCAATATTACTATGGTAAGCCTTACCTTCATGTCTCTGAGGGGCGTCAGGGCTGAGGAATTGAGAGAAGGGCCTTATTGGCGGTTTAGGCTTAAGGTTTAGGGTTTAGGATTCAGGTTGTAGGGTTTAGGTTTAGTGTCCAGTACTGGGGCTTTGATAGGTTAGAGCTGCTTCCTTGAAGGGTTCTACACGCGCTCCTCTTTCAGGGGCTCTACAGGAAAGTTAGGAATTCAAGAAGTCGGATCGGGCTCCTTCGATGATTCGATAAGGGCTGTCCTATGGAAGCTCTATAACTCGTGATTCAGGATTTCAATATAATATAGGGGCCTTGAAAATTGAGATGATGTTCCTCTACGGGTCCTATGAGGGGTCTGGCAAGAGTTCAATAAGTTGAGTTCTCGGTTTTGGGCGCTTCAGAGTTGTATTTCGGTGCCTTACTACTCAGATCTACTTAGACTCGGGTTTGGGGTATGCCCACATTGCTGAAACCCCAAACCCACACTCTCAGCCACGGCTTCTCATTCCTCCACGGTAGACCCCATGTCCCTAAACCTTGAATCCTCCGTCCTAAACCCTGAACTCCAAACCCCTGACCCCTAAACCCTAAACCCTAAAACCTAAACCCTAAACCCAAAAATCTTGAAATTCAGAACCCCGGGCCCCGGACCTAAGGCCTCATACCATGAGGCCTAACCTTCAATCCGCCGGGCAAATTCTCCTGAGACCCCCAAACACAAGCTCTCAATTTCTTGCCCTCAACCTGCTTGGAGGGCTGGGCCCCCAAAATGAATGTGGACTGCTGCCGTCGGGTCGAAGCTAATGTGTCCCGGACGTCGTGTAGGGGCCTTCATGATTTGAATAGGGTTTGGGGGGGGATCCTTACTATAACTATAGTATAGCATACCCTCAAACCCCTATTCTAATTATTAAGACTCCCATATTATAGTACCCTTATAGTATCCCTTATACTTATAGACCCCTTTTTAAAGGAATCGTATTCTACTTATGAAGGCCCCCATCCTTTATAGTAGATACTTTAGCCTTAAAAGGGGTCCCTATATGGGTACTTTAAGGCCTAAGTATATACTATAATGGTACATGGAGCCTTAGGGCTTCATGACAAGAGGCTTCTGATCCCGCACCTAGTCGCAACACGAAATGAATCAGCATGGAAAGATGTATAATGTATACAGTATACATGCACAAATACTGGAAAATGACAACCTTCACTGTTCATGTTTCGCACGCAAACATGCACAAACGAATCAAGGAAACAATACCCACGAACCATGAGCCCTAAACTATCGAAGCTATTAGCATCTAATGTATCATAAACCCTGAGCTCTATAAGCCCTAACACCTCCAGCGCTCAGCCCCAAACTAGGGCCCCAAAAAAGCACATAAGCAACCATAAGGAGAGGGATATCCCATATAAGCCCCCGTTTACTGCAGCCCAATAAGGTAGGGATATCCCTATCAAATGCTTATGCTTATGTGCGTTTTGGGTCCCTAACTAACGCCTTTTCCAAAGCTGTCCTGGCTCTCACGCAGACTCTCAGTGACTGCCGTCCCTTCATGCCTGGATCGAAGGTCTACATGGCGGTTTGAGGGTTTGGGATTTAGAACTAAAAACACACAACAAACCCCTGAACCTGAGACCATATATAAACCCGAAGCCAGTTCTGAATAAATCTACACAACATGCTTTAAGCACTTGGCGGGCATAGGCATTAAACTCTCGTGGGCACAGCCACACAATGGTATAGGCACGTCTAATGTGTACATTCCTAGGAAGCTTGCAATGGGAGTCGAATCACAACCTGAAGAATCAGACAAGTTGCTGGGTGCACATGGTTATAGGGTTTGGAGGTGCTTGCGGCTATGGTTCATGAGGAAGTATGTTATGGGGTTTTGTGGGTGGGAATGCATTTTCTTGCTATCTCAGCATTCCTATATAGTGATTTCTTCGCCGACCGGCAGCCTCATCATTAGGCTTGGATTGAGGTTTTAGGGGTTGAGGGTGTGTGGGGTTTCGGCATTACGGCTTAGGTTTAGGTTTGACAAGGATCAGTGTTCAGGCTGTAGGGACCGGTCGAGGATTTCTGGGTTTCAGCGCTTTCACGGTTTTGAGCGGCTGCATAAATCTATCGGGCATCGTCTGTCGCAGAAGCCCAACCCTAGCCTAAGCTCTAAATCGAAACCTAAACTCCTACACTGTATATAAACGCTGTTGCGGTAGCCTCCCCATATCCCCTGCACCCCGAATCCTGAACCGTTGCACCCAAATTTTTATGCTCCAAACCTAGGCCTTCTATTACTCACAACCCCTACAACAAGGCGGCAGCACCGGTTTCTGCGACCCGGACCCCCGTGATAACAACTCCTTAGCAATCCTACGCCCCAAGCCAAACCCTGAACCATGAACCCTGAACCCTAAACCGCTTGGACTCCTATGCCATAGACACTGTTGCAGCAGCCTTCCCGCGACCGAAGCTCGCCCCTGCAGGTCCTCCTGATCAGTTTTCCCAAGGCTGCAAAGGTGGGATGAAGGTACCAACAATATTCAAAAACAGATACCCACATACATACACGTATGTGTATATATATATATACATGTGTATATATATATATATATATACATACGTACATATAGAATGTACCTACATATATACATTACATTACATGACATGACACTAATACATTCGTACACTCATACATTAACACATGAATGCATTAGCACACTAGCACTTTAATACATTAAAGCATGTGACATTAATACATTAATACACTAATACAGACAAACATACATGCATGCATGCATACATACGTACATACATGTATATTATGTACGTCTATTTATGATACACTATGGACACTCTTGATGAGTGGATTGTTTCTGCTTTTCACGGTTTGCTGGGGTGAATCCTTCGTGCCGAGTTCCGAGGTCCTGCCAATCTCGATCCGATTACTCACGGTCTACATGTGCCTCTGCCATTGTTTGGGGTTTAGGGTTCAGTGGTTCTTATACCATACGTATATTCCCGAACCCTGTGGAATGATTCTGTCTTGTGAGACTCCGAACTTTGGGTTCCGGCAGCTCGGAACCCCACTGGGATGGTGGGTTCACTGTCCTGGCGTCCCTCTTCGGCGGCGTCAGCGTCTTCGGACTCGCCAGCACAAGACCAGGAGTGTTGTGGTTCGGGGATGTGTTTTCAGGGGTACAAGTCGCAATTGTTGGTTAGGTTTCGGAATTCAGGCGCTAGATTGCCGATCCAGGGTTGAGATCCTTTAGGTGTTTACCCCTTGAGTTGGTGTCTGGCGCTTTGGGAGTTGGTGTTTGGCTTCACGAACTTGTTTCCGTGTGTGTGTAGTCAGCTGCAGCAAAAACGTGACAGCCACAACGTCGACAACTACACCATGCTGCCACCACCATCACCGCCACCGCCACCGCCACCGCCAAGAGCCAGCACCAGCACCAGCACCAGCACCAACAACCACAACGACAACCACGACCAAAACCATAATCGCAATGACGACGACTACGATACCAGCAGCGGCATCATCATCATCATCAGCTCATCAGCAGCAGCAGCATCCCCAACAGCAACAGCAACAGCAAGAGCAGCAGCAGCAGCAGCCGCCGTAGCAACAGCAACGTCAACGGCAGCAACAGTAGCAACTACAGCAACAGCAAGCACCACAACCGCGACCACGAATGCGACCACAACAACTACAACAACAGCCACCACCGCGGTCAACCACCACCCTCACCACCGTGATCGATCCAACAGCCGGAGAGTCAAAACACAAGTACAAGTAAGTAGCCCGACGCCTCAGCTGCGAAGTCTCCACTGCGAGCTGCGCCGATCTCCTACGAGAGGCAATTCTGCGAACCATGTCTGCGAACCAAGTGATGCTATTGCCAACGCCTCGCTTTTCGTAGCGTCTCATGGTCGACCCTGATATAGAAACAAAGCGCCAGAAAATGCAGAGTGCTGCAGCTGTAATTCAGGCGTATATACATGAATATACATACATTCATACATACATTGCATACATACATACATACATACTTCCTCATTACATACATGCACCCATCCATACATACATACAGACATACATACTTGCATGATTGCATTCATTCATTCATTCATTCATTCATTCATTCATGCCTGCATGCGTTTTCTTGCACTTGCAGACAACTTCTATTCATTATCCCAGCTCTTATGTGCATTTGCACATAAATACATAAATGTGTGATGCACGTTCGTCCATAGCTTCGGGTAGATCGCGGTCCTCAAGTTTGAGAAAATGTATCACTCTTACCCCTAGTTCTAAACAGTCGGGTTCTTCTGGAAAGACTTCAAAACAGAGTCCTTCCAGCACGTTTAGATTCTCAGCTTTAGGATTTCGGGTTTAGGGTTTAGGATTTCGGGTTTAGGCTTTAGGATTTCGGGTTTAGGGTTTAGGATTTCGGGTTTAGGGTTTAGGATTTCTGGTTTGGGGTTTAGGGCTTAGGATTTCGGGTTTAGGGTTTAGGATTTCAGGTTGAGGGTTTCTGGTTTGGGGTTTAGGGTTTAGGAAAGGGGTCTATAAGGGCTACTATAAAGGATCTATATCATGCGCTTGTTTCAGGGCACACGTTTACAGTTCGAGCGCCCTCTGTGCCCTGGCACGAAGTGGGACTTTCCGAAAATAGGGGACCCTAGGGTTCCTTAAAGGGATCTATAAGGGTTCTATGAAGGGTTTAGGGTTTAGGGAGTTTCCGAAAATAGGGGACCCTAATATAGTACCCTAAATAGTAGGATCCTTCTTATAGGGAACCCCAAATAAGGTAGCCTACTCTTCGGAAACTGCCAAGTACCAACTGCTCAGCCATGAATGCACGGGCCTCGCAAGTCAACCGGACATCCTAAACCCTAAACCCTAAACCCCTCAACCCTAAACCCTAAACCCCTAAACCGGGCCCTTGAGGATCAACCCCAAAAGCTCGAAGCAAAAATCCGAAACTCTTGAAACCGTGAAAGTAGGGGCCTGAAGACATTGGAATGTTGCTTTTTAAGATTTCGGAACTTAAATAGTAGCTCCAGTCTAAGCTCCCAAAATCCTAGCCAAGCTGCTTGTGCCCTATCGCAACCTACTAGATCCTACCCTCATGGAGTCTTAACACAGCTTAAGACTAACAGGAATTATACTTGTCAGATCAAAAACCTGGTCAATGGGCTTCCCTTTGGTTCCAAAACCATAGGCTGGTCAGAGCAAAAACGTTGATAATGGGTTTTCCCCGTGGTTCTAAACCCGAAGACCCCGAACCTGGTGAACTCTAAGCCTGGTAAACCCTACTGGACCCCAAAGAACCTACCTTTTTAGGGTTCCTTATTATGAACTCTTTATATACGTCCTTAAAAAGGAAGGTTATTTGGGGTTAAGGTAAACCGTACAAACCCTATAAACCCTGAACCCTATGAACCCTAAACCCCATACCTTGAAGGAGCCCATATAGGAAGTCTGCATCCTTCACCAAGAAAACCGACACTCTTTGAGAAGCCTCGTCCCACGGGCCCTCGCTGGGCAACGACTCACCGGACCGCTGAGAACCAGCCAGCCGGGCATAGAGTGTCTTCTTGTGCATGGCTGTGGCTTAGTGTTGAGGGTTTAGGGGTTTAGGGGTTGGTGTAGTGTCTTCTTGTGCATGGCTGTGGCTTAGTGTTGGGAGTTTAGGGTTTGGGAGTTTAGAGGTTAGCAAAGGGTCTGGATATGCATGGCAAGCAATATATCAGGCGGTGTCTTAACGGGGGTGCAAGCCCTAAGCTCTGAAAGTCAAGTTTCTGAGAGTTTGTGTGACTTCATTTCACATCGAAAGCTAGTCTTTCACGCTAGACCGGGTTTCCAGCTCCAATGCCAGCAGCGCACTTTGACCCCTGAACCAATAGGTCTACCGCATGTTTGTTACCGATGTACTGTTCCCCAGGGCTGCAATTGCTTCTAACAGTAAGTTACTGGGATACCTGTTATATGGATAGTAAACTACTGATTTAAGCAACTGGACCCCAAACTTACATACATGGCATGCTCCCTGAATCTGATAAGACCTAACCACAAGCTGGGACCAAACAGCTGCGACGAGGCGGCGGTAAGCATCCGACAAACATCAGGCACCGTGGTTGAACGTCTGAAGTATTCGGACTTCACCAGGAAAGACAGACGGTACCGTCAGGTGAAATCATAGTGTGAAATCATATGCTGACGGCATAGGACCAGCAGTACTAAAGTGCGTGAGCCGTCGCCCCGGGTGTCATAGAATATCGCTCAAGCTTTACAGGTATCCATGGGGTTTATTTCCCATAGGGTCCTAAGTATTCTACATGGTAGAAAGTGAATTACTGTGGTAGGAACTGCTAATATGCTCTGGGTAAGTATCCCCCATATAGGTACTTAGGATCCTTCGAGAGACGAAGATTTCGGCACAGGCATTGTTTTACGAGCTACCGATTTGACCAAAAAACGGCAACCTGGGTCTTGTGGAGTTGATATTGGGGTGTCCGGGCAGATCATCTTGCGACAGCTCCCTTGGGGCCTTCGTGCAAGTTCTGCTGCAAGCAACTCATACTGCTGATGGACAAAATCCTGCATTACCCATTATAAGGAATATACCATAATTCCCACAGTTTAGAGTCCCTAAGGTCATGCGGGATTTTGTCCATCAACAGTATCTTCGAATACCAGGACCTGAGGCTCGTATCCCTCAAAGGAACCCTGTCCGGATTGATCAAAATCTTCGAGTTAAGAAAACTCCAAGTGCTTCTATAGTAAACCCCAAAAAGTTGGAAACCGGATTAAGGCCAAACAGTGCTGGGATTCCCTATATATTGCTCTTAAGGATTGAGGCTATTGGGTTTCCAACTTTTGGGCTTCTACTGTAACCCAAGGAGACACCACAAAGCCACAAAGCTCGCACTCCAGGAACCATTCTCCTTGCACTGTCCTACGTCTCCCATTGGCTAGCCGACTTCCGGCGATCTGACAACACCCATAGTCACGTTCATGGCCGCGGACCAAGGTAACCCACAATGAGACAGCACAGTAATGACTATAGTGGTTTGCATCTCTGAAAGCCACGCCCAAACCTGGATAAACCCAAAACAAGACCTCGCAAGAAACGCATCCTCTTCTGCTTCTTCTCTTCTTCACCGCCGCCATCGCCATCAGCATCATCAACCCTGAACCCTGAGGTGTAAGCCTTGAGTTCGCTGGACCACCCGTTATAATTCTACAGGGCCCAGCAAGGACACCAAGACAATAACTATCCAGAAAGGACACCATGGCTGTGACTAGTCAGATGCACCAAAAGCCCTCAACACCGCCCAGCACACCTCGCAGCCATTGCACCGGCAACGACTGCGGCAGCCGCTCCGGCAGCAGAGTTGGACAGGGAGCCTACAAGGCTGTTCAAGGTGTTGCGGCTGGAGTTTAGGGTTCGGGATTTGGTGTCTCAAGATTTAATTTTAAGGACTTAGTTTAATTTGCGGGGTCGAAGACTAAAGCCGGAAGGATCTCTCTGAACCACAGGCCCTGAAGCCAGCTTCGGTTCTGATCTCTCAGTCAGCTCGGTGCTTTGACAGGACCCCCACCCACACACAGCGGACCAGAAACCGCTTAATACGGCCAAACAAGTCCTACACTGCAGTCTGCAGGAAGCACTTCTCTTCATGCTGATGGCGCTCTGGTAACGAAGATACGACCACGACGAGAACACGATGAGCGGGGAACACGGCATCGGTGAAGGGGAGGATGCGTATGGTGATGATGGTAGCCGTGGTACTTGGAAGCTTGAAACCAAAACTGCACAGCCCCAGTCAGGAACCCTCAACACACTCAATCCCAGTGCCACCCGGACCGTGGCACCTCGGGTCGGCGCATCCTGCGCCGCACGCACGGGCTGAGAGATAAGCCTGCCAGGTGAGGTCATCACTTCTGAATATGGTTTAAACATGGGGGAAGGGGGTTCTACAAGGGTCGTTATCTACTGAAGCTTCTACATGAACCCAGAGCCCTACAACTAAGCCAAACACTAAATTCGACCACAAGCACCAAGAAGCCAACACCTGAACTCTGAACAGAGAATAACAACCCACACATACTCTGGCAGAAACTCTCGACCTCCATACACCAAAATCACCTTAAACCCATCACTTTACTTTATGCCATGTAAACCCCAAGAATTGATTTAACCCCAGACAGATACCCATGCATATAACCCCTACATCCCAAACACTCATCCGAAAGCCCATAAACCTCAACTTCTCGAAACCCGTAGCTTAAACTCTAGATGTCCTTAGGCCACCAAGAAAAATCCGAAGCCCCACTGGGAGTTTGCAAGGCGTGCCGTGCAGCCGGCTGCACTGTAGGCGCTGCCCCGAGGGCGAAGGCCTCGCAACTGCGGGTTGGAACAACAGGAGCCTCAATAAATAATATAGGGGCCGCAATAATTAGAACACGGTTTTGGGATATATCATATTATTATAATAAGGAACCCCAAAAATATTACAGGTAATTCTTAAGGCCCCTGTAGTAGAATTGAGTTCTGTAAAGAGTGAAGGGGGCTAGAAGGGAAACTGCTTGCAACTATTCAGGCTTCTGCATTAATTAGGGTCTTGGGGCTTTCGGCGTGAGGGGTCCTTGAGAAGGTGTTTCGGGGTTCTTGGGGTGTTAGGGAGTTCATTGACCGGGGTGGTATCGGGATCTACACAAGACGGTGATGGAGATTTCAGGGCGCTATAGGGCTATGGGTTTCTGGTGTCTAGGCCTCCGGCGTGTTGGGTGTAGGGCTTTAGGCTAGAGAGCAGGAGAGTACTGTAGCCGGGTCTAGTTAGAGCTTCGTAACCTGGGTTTGGGATGGCGGCTTAGGCAAACCACAACAGCCAAAACTTCCAGGTGAATCCCTTCCCTTCAGCTCTTCTCAACTGCCAACGAATTTTTGAGCAGGGGGGTTAGGCACATGCGCAACCAACCGTTTCCAGCCCACCCAAGCACAAGACTACGACCACGATTAGGACCTGATTAGGATCATGCGAACTGAACGAGACGAGCTGCCGGGATGGACATCTACAGAGCCTTCTTTATGCAACCACTTGCTTTCTTCCCTCTCCATATGACCGCGGTTCCATAGCCGCTCGGCTTCATGGCCAGCGGGAGCTAGGCCCCTCCCTCAGTCAACTCCGTGTTGTCTCCCTGCAATGAACTCCGAAAGCTTGGTCACCAGGGCAGCTTCCGCACTCAGCTTCTGCCCCTTCACACGAAGATCTGCTCCTTGTCGTCATCAGATCCTGGGACCTGCAACGAGCAGAGCCGTCCTTTCTGGCTCTGGGATAAGGAACCCCCAAAATCGCGTAGGTATTTGTTTATAAGCCCCTATATAAAACTCCACAATACCCCTTATAACCTTATAGTAACCCTGATAGGACCTTTTTTAATTGACACACATTTCATGCTAAAACCTACAAGCGAAATCCCAAACCGAAAAGGGCATTCGTAAGCATCATGCTGATACCTACAAAACCCAATCCGAAAAGGACATCGTAAGCCCAACAGTGCTAAAGCCCCGTCCAACATCACGACACGCCTAGGCCGGGAGACTTCACTACCACTGAACCGACATGAGACATGGGAGTTTACGAGAATTAGGGGTACCTTATTTTGGGGGTCCTTATAATAAGGATCCTACTATTTAGGGTACTATGTTAGGGTCCCCTATTTTCGGAAACTCCCACATGACCCCATGCTCGATAGCGTCGCAATCCACACAACAGCGAACATTGCTAACAACCCGTATGAAAAATACTACATTGCTATCACATGACAATAATTTAATGACAACCACAGGAACAACAGCTTGAAACATAGTGGTGGCTTTGTAGCCACAAAGAATATGGGCCAATATGGGTAAGATCCCAACAACAACCCCGGACCCTACACCGCAACCCAACAAGCCAAAACCTAAACCCTAAACCCTAAACCCTGTACCCCGAACCCTGTAACGCTATGACAGCCTCCGTCATGAGAGCCATTTGGGTCGTTTCCTTCCCTCCGGTCGGAGGCGCGCAGGGCAGAACGTCGGGGGCTTCGGCGACGAAGCACAGATCTTGTTGCTTGAGCACGGAAATCACGCACCATAGTGTTTAATCAGGGTTTAGGGTTTTATAGGGCTTATGAGGTGTAAAGTGCATGGTTTGGGGCTTAGGGTTCAGGGCATAATGGGCGTTTGTTCTAGCTTATAAGGGCACTTTATCCACCGGGTCCCGGAGTCGGGTTTTTGGTGACGAGTTTTAGAGCTTGGCTTGCGGGTCCCGGGGTGGGAAGGTTATAGATGTGCCGAGGAGCTTAAGGCTTTCGTGGTCTAGGGAGGGTATAGGGTTTGGGGGTTCGTTTAAAAGAAGTTTAGGTTAGGGTTTAACTCTATACATAAACATTAAACTTCGAAGCCTAAACCCTATACACCCTAAACCCTAAGCTTCATTTTATGTCGGTTCAGGGTTTTAGGTAGCAGGTTTCGGGCCTCTCGGGTTTCTAAGCCCGGGGCCCTCCACCAGAGCCCACGCCTTCAGTGTCAAACGCTTCCCGGCATTAACTTTTCATGTCGGTGGAACCCGCAGGGTCCGCGGATTCAAACTCATCATATCCCAACACCAAATTAAACTTAGTTGCTGAGTGCATAAGCCCCAAAAAGTGTACACGTTTAGTTTTATAGTCTAGTGGGTAATATTATCCCCAAAAAGTGTAAAGTCTATCCACTCAGCTACCAAGTAAAAGAGCTGCAGCCCTACATCCAAAACGCCCCAAAGACCTGAAGCCGCACAGTGAGGGCTTGGATTCCCCCCCCCCCCCCNATATAAACTCCCACCCCCCGCCCCCAAAAAAAAGGACCTCCACCCCACACCCCAAACCGCCCCAAAACCCCGAACCCGCACAGGGGGGGCTTGGATCCCCCCCCCCCCCGAAGCTGGCAGAGGTTCCCACAGAAACCCTTACATCCCTCCGCTTAATCCTCTCCACAGGCCACCCACGGGCACCTTGTGCACTCAAGTGACCGGTTCCAGGGCAGGATTGGATCCGATTTTTGCACTTTCATCTCCTCCACTGAATTCGCCTATCCGAAATCCGAAACAAGTTTTCTGGGGCCCCTGCCCCCCAAAACCCACCCGTCCGCCCATGTTTCAGCTGTTTCCCCCACCACGATCCCCAGTCCCGCCCTTCCCCTCTGAGTGCCCGACCGAGGGTTTACGGTTTAGGGTTTAGGGTTTTGGTTTAGGGTTTAGGGTTTAGGGTTTAAGGTTTTGGTTTAGGGTTTAGGGTTTAGGGCTCAGGGCCGGGTAGCAAGCTTCCCACTTGCACCCTGTGTTGACCATATTTCCCGGCTGCGAGCTCGAGTAAATCTTTGCGCAGGTGAGACAAGCCCCTGGAGTCCCATTTACACAAGGCTTTCACACACAGTTGGTTGCAGGACTGGGTTCCCATGCACTTAGTTTCAGACTGAAAGACTTGTTAGGCCAGGCTTGGGCACACGGAGATGTGTAAAGACTTCCAGTTTCCGAGCTTCTTGTATTCCTGCCGGCGTCAGTGCTCATGAGGAAGCGGTGGCTCGTCACTCCTTAGCATGCTTGCCCTCCCCAAATCCCTGCAGCCGAAACCCTCAAACTCCGAACCCCAGATTCGACACCTCCGGGGTGCGCAAGATGATCCAAGATCGGATCTAACGTATACCCTAAGGCTCCATAGTAGTTCCTTTTTGGGGTTCATATATAGAAACCTATAAGGCAATCCCCAAAAGGAACTACTATGGAGCCTCTGGGTATGTACTGCCGGAAAGCCCCAAGAACGTGACCCGGAACCCCTGCACAACGCTAGAAACCCGTACCTCGCCCCTAAACCCCTATATAAGGCCTTGAGGGCCTTCGGGTCTTAGGAGCCCCTTTAATTTTCGCTAAACCCTACTCTGTCCTAAACCTTGAAACCCCAGACCCTATAAGCCCTAAACCCTGAGCCCTACAGTAGAAGCCCAACAGTTGGAAACCCAATAGCCTCAATCCTTAAGAGTAATGTATAGGGAATCCCAGCACCATTTAAATTTGGCCTTAATCTGGTTTCCAACTTTATGGGGTTTTACTGTAACCCTAAACCCTGAACCCTAAACCCTAAACCCTGAACCCTAAACCCTAAACCCTAAACCCTGAACCCTATAAGCCCCAAAACCCTAAACCCTAAACCCTGAACCCTGAACCCTAGACTGCCCTAAACCCTAAATCCTAAATCCCTGAACCCTACTCTGTCCCGTCCAAGGATCTCCTCCACCATCTTCTTCAGAACATCCATGTCCACTGGGGACAGGTCATCTGGGCGGCCAGAGACTCAGGTGTTTAGAGTTTAAAGTTGAAGTTTTTTTTCAAGTTTAAGTTTTAGGGTTTAGGGTTTAGGGTTTAGGGGGGGTTAGGGTTTTAAGTTGAGTTATTTTTTAAGTTTAGGGTTTAGGGTTTAGTGTTAAGGTGAAGGCTTTTTTAAAGCTCAGGTTTCTTTTTTGAACCCTCGTGTCTTTTCACCAGAGGCATCCAGACGACCGTAACGGTTGAGGGATGGGAACATCTTTCGAGAAACATAACACCTGGGGATTACCACCAAGGGTTTAGGGTTTAGGGTTTTTTAGGGCTTAGGGTTTAGGGCTTTAGCTGCTAAGGGCCGAAAACTTGCACAAGAAGCAGGGGCTCAATGCTAAGGGCCTCCGACTGGTCTAGGATTTGGGATTTACTGAGGCTTAGAGTTGAGGGTTTAGGCTTCCTCATAAAAAGCTCCTGTAGAAGCCTGTAACACGCCAATTCAACTCATCACGAATTCCACGATCTGCCAACTATAACCGAAAATTAAATACCGATACAATTCGTTGAGGTTCCTCCTATGACCCAAATTTTCATCTCCCCTAAAAACCGTCTTCAAATCATGAAGGCCCTATATGAAATCATTCAGCCCTTACAGTAACCCTCGTAGGAACCCGCATAGAACCCTGTAGAAGGAACCCATTAGTGGAACCCTCCTCTAGCTATTAAGGCCACTGTATGACCTTCCCGCAGCTGGGCGCGAGACTGACCGGAACCTCGGAGGCGTTCAAGGCCCTCACGAACTTGAGGCCATATCTCCTGGTGTGCGGTTTCGGTTTAGGGTTATATTAAGACGCGAGGCCATAATTAAATATTGCTGGAGAAAACCGACGGCTTAAAGCTTTGCTGACGCACTTCCGAGCCTCAACTGTGTCTCATATCCTGAACATGTGAACCCCAAGCCCCGAACGCTAACATCCTTGTTGAACCCTAAGCACTAAACGTTGAAACCTGCAAACTGAAAGCAGAGTTCAATATGACAGTTTGGCTTAGGGCATATAGGGTTTAGATATAGAGTAGAACATAATAGACAACTCAATATGCAGTGCAAAAGTTTTGTATATGCTTGACGTTTATACCTATGCACACACACATCAAATATACCATACAATATTGTATTTCTGTTCTTCGCGCCTAGGCATTGCAAGAGTGTTTTGGGCATGGAGAGAGCCAAACTAGGTCTGCCACCTTGCATATAACATGCCGTAACCTTGCCTGCTAAGCCCCCCCATCCTCTAAGCAGAGTTGAAGTTGCCAAGGTAAACCCTAAGCAAAAGTCTCATACGAGGTGCTTCCGCCGCCGCATCACAGAAGGTATTGATGTGCTGGACTCTCAAATCCTAAACCCCAAACCCCGCCGCCCCCGACTGCGCTTCAGTACGCACAGGAGGGAAAGATGCCGGTGCTCCTGCAGTAGAGCCACGGCCGCGGGTGCGACATACCTTACGAGGAAGCCACGTGGACAGGTGTATGCCTTTGAATACTGCCCCCGTATACAGTAGCAGTCTACAGTAGGGCTACTAGCAAGGGCCGTCTATGTCTACATTATCGAAATTTGTTCGACTGTGTATGTGGTCTGTGGCTCTGAGGCTGTGCCTGGGACGGACTTCGGGTTTCATGTTGCGGCCATCCCGCTTTATGTTGACGGTTGAGGGGTTTTCAAATCTACGTTTCAGATATTTTGTGGAGCTCATAGCATCAACATGAAACTTGTAGTTGTCAAACCTTGTTAAAACTTACACAGCTATGCACAGCAAGGAACGTCTGCATGCCGAAAGCGCGTGTGGTTCACTGTTTAGGGACGATGGTGGGTCTCCCCTAAACCCTAAACCTCCCCACAGCATTTGCAGGAGAAGGCACAGCAGTTCGCCAGCGCCCAGGGCGAAATGTAGGCCAACCTCCGAGCCGCTTGGGGTTTTGAATCCCCAACCCAATTGTTTAAAGGCTTCCATGTACCTTTACTGGGCTTTTAAGTAACCAGGGAGAAAAAAGTATAAACTTTTATTTCATAAGGGTTCCTTTAAGAAAAAAGTATTAAAGTATGGTACTCCAAAGCCTACTTTATTAAGACTCCCATATTATAATACCCTTATAGCATCCCTTATATTTATAGACCCCTTTTTAAAGGAACCGTATTCTACTTATGAAGGCCCCCATAGAGGGTCCATATACACTACTATTGTGGAATTAGGTCCTAAAAGACCATCCCCACTATGGTTTTGGGGGCCTAATTCCAGAATAGTAGTGTATATGGACCCTCTGGGTCTATAGTAGATACTTAAGCCTTAAAGGGGTTCCTATATAGGTACTGTAAGGCCTGAGTATATGCTATATGGGTACATAGTACATGGAGCCTTTGGACAAAGCTCTCAGAGCCACCTCGACTCCCTCAACTCTAAGAGCCCATGAGCCCCAAAACGATCCACCGATCAAAGAAGGCAGGACGTGCAGCATCATTCAGTAGTGACAGCCCCATGGAGAAAGTCTTGCGCCGACTGAAGCTAGAACGGCAGCAGTGCAAGATACGGTTGATGATATAAGTCCTTCATTACCTTAAAGGACCGTAAACTATGGGAATGATGGTATATTCCTTATGGGTAATGCAGGATTTATATCATCAACAGTAGTGCAGGAATCGAGATCTTTTTCCATGCCATCTCAAATCCTAAGCCTCGGCAAGGCCTTGATGCGTTCGCGGGTCTACAACTCCGCTGCCTTTGGCAGCTCATCATGGCCCGGTGGTGTCATTAACGCACGACCTTGGGCTTTGCGACTGTAGGGCTTTATGTAGGGTTTAGGGCTTTATGTGCTGATTCATGTTTTGGGACTCATAGGCTCCAAGCCTAAAGAGTTAAGGTGGTCAAGTTCCGTTTGACATCAGATCCGGGTTCGGGCTTCAACCTTTCAGATGTGGGAGTCTCCGAAAATAAGGGGTACCTTATTTTGGGGTCCTTATAATGAGGATCCTACTATTTAGGGTACTATATTAGGGTCCCCTGTTTTCGGAAACTCCCATTTTGGGGCCTGCCTTAGGGCTTATACGCAAGGTTAACCCGAGGCTCCAGTTGCTTAAATGGGTGGTTGTCAAAATTATGGTCCCTTTTTTGGGTACCTGTTATAATTATAATACGGCACCTATTATTCAGGGCACCCAAAAAGGGACCATAATTTTGACAACTACCCAAATAGCAGGCTACTAACCATACAATATGTAACCCAGTAACCCACTATGAAGGCAACTGGAGCCCTAGGTCAAAGCCGGTCTGCAGCGAGTCTTCAGTGTATCCGGCTTGGAGTTCCGGGCGACGGGGCCTGGGATTGGGTGCGATGGAATTGAGTCAGATACTAAAGCATTCCCCGAAGTGTCCAAAGGACCTAATAATAAGGTATTACTTGGGTTTAGGATAGTAGCTATGCAGGTTAATATGTGACAAAAAGCCTCACGCACTCTGCAACAACATCGGAGCCCTCGAGAACCTCCAGCGCAAGCTTTCGCGAGCACAACAAACACCCAAACCCCACTACCCTGTAAGAACCTAGTACTACAGTGGCCTTCAGAGTTCCACGATTCGGAGGAAGTTAATAGCATAACGATACAGGGTATATTCTATGAATCCTACTTCTAATTCATTGCAACCCCTATTCGGGATATATTATGGCAACCCCAAACCGTGAACCCATCCGGCCTTTACCGAGCCGCCTCAGCAAACGTCGTCGTTACCGGCAACCTAATGGGGCTTCTAGACTGTACGGTTTGGAGTTAGGGCTTCTGCGGATTGGGATTGGAGTCACGATTCAATAGGGCTTACCAGGTTTTGGGCTTTGGTCTTGAGAATTTAGCGACTGACTTGTGCTGACATTACTGCAATACTCGGCAAAGCATAGCTTCCTGACGCCATTTTAAACACGTGTAGGAGAAGCCATGAAGTGTGAAGGGTGCATCGGGCATTTGGTTAACCCTGAGCTGGGCGGAGTAGTTGCTTGGTTCCTGAATAATTAGCGTAGGGTGTTAGGGTACAGTGTAGCATAATCAGAAGCCCTAAGGAATACCTCAAGGAACAATTCTGTCACTTGTTCGAACCCTACAGCCCTACAGTAGTTGCATTGGGTCCTTTTTTAGCCTTGTTGCAAGGACTACAAGGCCTCAGCAGCAACCAGTATGAGTCGGTGTGGGGGCGGAGAGCCGCGTACACGGCTCTTGTCTAGTATCCGCAGCAACCAGGAAAAAAGGGACCCCCTTTTTGGTACTGGGTAGCGTTATAGGGAACCGAAGACCACAAAAAGAGGAAAAGGCCTGCTGGGAGACCTAGTTATGGATCCTTATTCTGCCAGTGTAGCCTTGGTGAACAATTGCATCCAGCTTTTTGAGATCTTGGACGAGTGGCCACACCGTCTGCAAAAAAACACATCTGTCCGAAGGCATTGGCGCTGTCGCAGTGCCAGCGTTCCTTTATGAACACCCATATACAGCCTAAACTCTACACCCTGAAACGGTGAACTCACAAACTCCACGGGCTCGTCCCTAAACCCTAAACCCTGAACTCCAAGGGCTCGGCTGTACATCGGCCCTGGTCCAAATGGATGCGCACCTGTGCTCAATCAGGCTTACATTCTCGGGTCGTTTGCGGTGTAGTGTTAGATATAGTATAGGGGTCGACATAATCAGAAATTAACATATCCCTCCTATAGCCCTTATACAATGCCTATACTTTAATACATCCGGAACCCTACTTTAATCAGTAAGTCAGTAAGGCACCTAGTTTAAGGGCTTAGCGCTTCAGGGGTTCCAGGATTTTAGGCATTGCCATGTGGGTGGCTGTCAAAATTAGGGTCCCTTTTTGGGTACCCTAAATATTAGGTGCCGTATTATATTAGGGGCCCAAAAGGGACCATAATTTTGACAACCACCCATGTTCAAAGAGAGCAGGATGGGCTCACAGCTGGATCTGGAGTCTTGCTTTGCTCTTTTGGGGTGCTTCTGAGCTTTGGAGGCTTAGCCCTAAACCCTAAATCCAGGTGGGTACCGAGGTCTAAGAGACTCTGAATGCTCAGCCGGATGGTTCGTTTTTTTTTAAATTCTCTCGGTCAAAATATCCAAAACAGAACCCAAAAGCGCATAGTCTCCACTAGGGGCCATGGGATGGTCTCTACTATGGCACAGCCTATGTCACCATGCCCCCAAAGGACATGGTAAGTAAGGCTCGCACCACCCGATGTGAATTCGCCTGGGACACGTACAGCCTTGCAGCCCCGATCACGGGGTGAAGAGTAATGTACGACATGTCAGAGCTCATGAAAGGAGTTGGAGGCTGTCGGGGTTGGGTCTTCGGGATGTGCTGTAGGGTTTGTTTATACTCAGAATAAGGGTTTGTGATGCTGTATTTAGTAACAGAAGAATAAACAAGCCTATGAGACAATTAAGTATCCAGCCCCTATATTACTTGAAACGCAAACTTGAACAGATAGGTAGGGCTTCGGCGGTTTTCGGGGTGGAAATTTTGGGGTAGGTCCGGTGGTAAAGCATATCATGACTTCAATGCAACATCGCAAGGAGAACCTTACATAAACCTCATCTCTGGAAACAAGAAAAGCTCCAGAAGAAGCAGTGAAACTGAAACCACAAAACCCAAAAATTGAACCTTTTGACGCCGACAGCCCTCGGCGCTTGACCTGCTAACAAAATCCAGCGACAAACAAATCTGGGCATCCGGCAGCCGGTTGGTGCTGTCCAACGCCAATCCCTGGGGAGCCTCCAGGACGTCCTGGCAAAGATGTTGGCTTTGGGTTTAGGTGTAGCATTTGTCCTTTCATGTGCGTTGTAATTGGTTTTGCTTTTAGCTTTACGTCGTGGGACATTAGTGTAGAACCTTGATTCTTGAACCCCTCGGTTAAGAGAGTTACAACGCAGATAGCGATGAAGACAGGAGGTTGATGAAGCCCAGAGTCTTGAAGCCACGAGCCCGCTCGTTCGAAATTGAGTGCGGGGCGCAGTTTTGCTACGGGTTCGACACTGTAGCTGCTCGGGTTTTCAGGTCTGTGAGTTCGGGTTTAAGCGCTTGGTACGGAGGGAGAACCCTAGCAGCCCCGGTAGCATATTAGAGAAACGTGGCAGTTGCCTTCCAGATACTCGAGTCGGCAAGCTCCAACTTCTCCTGAAAACCTTTTTGGGGGTCCTTATAATAAAGATCCTACTATTTAGGGCAGTATATTAGGGTCCCCACATTACCAGGGTCCCAAATTAGGGGATCTACTTTTTCTCCTGAAACCTACGGCTACGAAAACTTCTAACCAAAACCGGCCCCCCCTCGGAACAAGAAGGCAAGAACTAAACTCGAAAATCTCTAAACCCACAGCCTCTGATCTTCCAAAGCTGGCGAACTGGCAAAAGACCTGTAGAGCCCCTTATAATGGAGCCCAATAAGGTAGGGATATCTCCATAAACTGCTGATGCTTAGGTCTTTTCTGGGCTTTTAAATAACCAGGGAGAAAAAGTATAAACTTTTATTTCATAAGGGTTCCTTTAAGAACAAAAGTATTAAAGTATGGTACTCCAAAGCCTAGTTCCCCGAACCCCCGGGAGGATCCAAAAAGTAGATCCCTTAATGGGGGTTCCTATAAAGTACCCTTAGTAGTATAGGGCCCCAAATCCCCTACTTTCTAGATCCTCCTGGGGGTCCCTAAGACCAGAAAGCTGGCAGTCCAGCGTTGACATGACCCGGATGTTCGGAAAGCAACATCGCTCCGTTCCTGGCAGGCTCGGCGTATTATAGGGGCCTTAACAATCCCTAAGGGTGCAAGTACCCAAATAGTAGGGTTTCAAGGTCCAAAAACCATTCAGAGTATGGACTTTGGGACCTAAAACACTACTATTTGGGAACTTGGACCCTCTGGGAATTAGAACAGGGTTCCTTTTTAAAAGGGGTCTATAAGGGCTACTTTTAAGGATCTATAATAGGGAACTATAATGTAGGGGTCTTAATAATTCGAATAGAGTGCTGGGACCAATTATACTATAACTATAATAATGAACCCCCCAAAGTAGCATTGGTGATCATTTAAGCCCCTATATTAGGGTTGGAGGGTTGGAGGGTCTATAGTCTCGGTTCTGGGTGCAGGGTGTCTTTGAGGGGCGATGATAATCATGAACGGGACTTTTGGGTAAAAAGTGCTATAAGGAACCCCAGGGTAAAGTAGTCCCAACTATTCAGGCCTGTACCTCGTTTAGGTGTTCCTTCTGACGACAATCCCACTGTTTCTATTAGGAGTTTTATTTTCGATTCAAGGTCACGCAGCCCACTTTTCCGTAGCACTTGGAGCTACAGGCAGGGAGTTTTGGAGTAGGGTATGTGGTTTACCTAGACCTAGACCCCCCACTACCCTTTGCCGTAGCCCCTACTTAAATCTCAATGAGAAATATGAGAGTGCTTTGTTTAACGGGTACCTGAGGGGCCCTGGTAGATTTAAGGATTGATTGCGCCGGGCGTGACGACATGGTGCACGGAGATAGGTTCGTGCCGAGAGACTGGCATGACCAAGCTTTTCGGGGTTGCATCGAACATTGTAGTGCCACATGAGACCCTGAACCCCCGAAGGGTTAGAGGGTAAGGAACCCCAAGCCTCGGCATAAGTCCCATGAAGGCCTGAATCTTATGCCCATGTGCCCAGTCAACGCCCAATCCCAAGCCCTGCCAGCCCCAAACCCTACGAGATAGTAGGCAATGACGATGTATGACCCTGAAACGGTAGGTTTATGAGGCCCCTGTGCGGTCACTCTTTGTCATCCGCAACCTGCTCGCCACAATTTAGCTTATAGACCTATGACAATCAGTCGTTCTCAAAATGAGGGCTGGTGGATCCCAACAGAGCATGCCACTCTTGTTACAAAGACATGTAAATTTGAAACTCGAACGTCTAAATCACAAAACCCGGCATGCAAGCACCCTCAAGCACTCGACGCTCAGGCTTGAACCTCCACTGACGAAGGAGATGGGCGGTGTCTGCTCCATCCCCTCCACTTTTGTCAGCACGTCCTGCAATATCAAACCTAAACCCTAAACCCTAAACCGCCTAAACCCGAAACTTCCTCACTGCTCACCAGATGCCCGCAATATGGCGTGCACGATTCAGACTACCGCAGCCCTACCCCAAGGCACTAAACCAAATCCTGTTCGCCCTAGAGCCCTTAATCCCTTCAACCCGAACCCCTTGCAAGAAAACTGCCACTGTAGACTAAACCCAAAATCCCAAACTAAACCTCAACCCTAAGCGCCAAATCTCACTACCTAACCTAAACCTTGCCGGTGCAAAAACCCCGTCCTCCGGCGCGAACCCTGGGGTCATCCGCCCGTCGAAGTTCGGGGGGGAAGTGCAGACGGTGTCAAAGCAGCAGCCTGCACGCGGGGCCACCCGAAACCCTGACTAAGTAGCAGTAGCTGAAATAGAGTAATAGAGTTTAGGGTTTAGAGTTTAGGGGCTATCCGGGCCTAAATAACTTGCAGTCTAGGGCTCCAGCTGCCTTAAAGGATGGGTTATATTTGTAGATATTTACCTGGGCTCATGTTAAGGGATTTATTTTCAGTTACCATAATGGGGATCTAAAGTACATAATACGGTTTCCTGATTATGGTAACTTAAACTAAATCCCTTACCAAGAACGCAGTTAGAGTATACGTGAATCTCAAGGGCAATGATGGAGTCCATGAACTTTGGCCTTGCTTCCCCCGCGCCAAGGGGCAAAACAAGTTTAGGCTTTCTAGTTAGTAGTTGGCCCACTTGATCATGATTATCTTAAACCCTTTAGCTTTGTGTAACTTGATAAAATGTATCCTTGAACCCTAAACCCTAATCCCCAAATCGGCTTACGCAACCCTATATAAGCCCTAAGCCGGCTGTACAAGAGTTGAGAATTGCAACAGGGATTGGGGAGTAGGCTATATAGCTTAGTTGCTGAGTTCATAAGCCCCCCCAAATTGTACACTTTCAATAAAGTGCATCCACTCAGCTACTAAGATAGTGTGACTAAACTGGGATCCCAAGGATGCCCTGAAACCCCGACATGAAACCGAAACTTGGTGGGGTTTTCAACTTTCGGGATTGGGGTTTAAGGTTGTGGGTTTATGGCTACTTGGCTACTTGTAGCTGTTTTGGGCTTTCGGCTTTAGGCGCTTGCGGCCCTCTCTGGACTCTCGACAGCAGGAGCTGGCCCAATTGGCACATCTTGGCCGGCCATGACCACCTGGCATAGCACCGACCGCAAGGAGGACAGGCCACGATCTCGTCTACTGGTAACGACCTGTGGTATGCAAAAATTGAAACGACAGTCCATCATGGCGTCCTGCATGGATGCTTCAACGCGCTGCTCCCGGCATTCAGTCTCGAAGATGCGGAACTTGTTTCCTGCTGTGATAAAGATGGGCGCGCGATGTGGTAGAACATGGAATCTGCCGCCCTCGAAAAATATCAGCAGCGAATCCCAAGCCAACTTCAAGCTTGCGGGTCTCAAGTCTTGCATCACCTAAGGCTCCATGTACCCATATAGTACATATTTAGGCCTTAAAGTACCTATATAGGGACCCCTGTAAGGCTTATGTATCTACTATAAAGGTAGAAAGACTTTGGGATCACCACCACTTGTTCGCCCTTGAGTTCCATGAGTGAGAGCATAGGATTGCCCAACAGGACGACCGAAGCAACATTGTTCGCCAACTATGGCTTCAAGCGGAGTTACGGAGAAGCTCTTGGCGGCGTTGCGAGGGCCGGGTTAGGGGCGACGGCTGTGGGTTTAGGGTCTGCTTTAGGGTTTCAGCCAAGCAGAGACTCCAGAGGAGGTCAGATCCTGCCTGGCGTGTATGAAACGCATAGTCAGAGTTGCAGATGGCGGCCCACAGTGGGGGCCTAAGTCTAGGCTTTTTACGATAGTGTCGCTATGGCTCTTCATGCCTGTCTTGACTGAGCTTCTTGGAAGTTGAAGGTCTGATTTCCCTCGTAGCAAAGCACGGATTCAAACCGAGAGTAGCCGAATTAAGAATAGAAATGACATGGACCCGCACCACCCAAAGCGTCATGATAGCCAGGAAATCAATCCCCACCAATGTCAAACTCGAGTAGCCACTCGGAACCTCGACGAAAACCCTAAACCCTCTCATATCGAAACCCCCCCAAGTCCGTCGAATGCTGCTTGCGCCTAGGGAAAGGCAGTCCACCTGGGATATACTCTGGGACCCACCTGGGCTCCGACACCCCTTCCCCCGACGCTGCTAGGGCCCACCTCTTCTGCTGCTTAGATTTCAGGGGACTTAGAAAGTTGTATTAGAAATACACTCCGTGGGGTTATGACTCGATAGAACTAAAGCCACATTTCTTTTAAGCTTAGGTACTCAGCCGCAGGAGCTCTAGATTATGCTCTACTGGATTCTTGAAGCTGTTGCGAAGAAGCCGCTCAGGCTTGAAGATCCCAAAGGGTCCTAGGTACTGTTATGGGGCATACCTCCCCAAATCATAATACTTGGGACCCTTTGGGGATTCACAATTTACGGCTTGGGACGCAACCTTAAACCCTGAACCATCTGAACCCTAAATCTTAAACCCTAACGCTTATTTAAGGCTGTCCATCTTCTCCTAGAGTATAGGGCTCCATGATGTGGGTAATGTAGGGGCCTTAATAATTAGAATAGGGTTCCTTTAAAGGGTTCTATAAGGGTTTAGGGTTTAGGGTTATTAAGGCTCCATGATGTGGGTATGCGTAGCTTGGAGGCTCGGAGGTGAAGCCAGGGGCCGAATGGGTTTAGCACATGATACTGTTGATGGACAAAATCCTGCATGACCCTAAGGACCCTAAACTATGGGAATTATGGCATATTCCTTATAATGGGTAATGCAGGATTTTGTCCATCAACAGTATTGAAAGGATTTCGGGTTTAAGGGTTTAGGCCTTGGGTCTCGGGTTTAGGGTTTGGGCTTAGGGTTTCTTGGTTGGGTTTAGGGTTTATAGGGCTTGCGTTTAGGGTTTAGAGTTTCGGGCTCGAGGGCAGAAGGGGGGAATTAGGGGTTTAGGGAATTTGAATACCGGCGGGTTTCATGTTCCTGAGCATTTATGGAAATCATTGGATATTCATAAATTCAGGCAAGGAAATGGGATGTATTAACCAGGGGCCTCGCAGGAATCCTCGAAAGAAGACTAAAATTTAAGAGGCCAAAAGCCCGTGACTTGGGGGGGGGGGCACAACAGTCCCGAAATGGCAGCTTCAGAAAAGTCGGGAACTCGAATCGAATATAAACGCCAAAAAGTGGAATCCGTAATTAAACCTCCCATACGGAAGTCAAAACATCATCCTTAATCCATGTCCCAACTTTCTGGGCCAATCCCGACTTCCTTGTAAAAGCTTCCCCTAGTATGATAATGTCGAACAGCATTCCTTTAAGGGTTCCTCTAAATTTACGGGTCCTATAAGGGTTATGAATGGTTACTTCTACGGCTTTTTATGTAGCCATGGCGCAGAACTGCAACGTTGCGGGAGGACCAACCTGATGCAGCGGACCAGGCTTTTGGGGGTTTGAACTCCAGGGACCTTGAAGCCCTTGCTGATTAGCATGTACTCTTACCGTTACAAATCCGCGGTTGTAGGAGCTATACCCTCGAATGCAGGGGCTATAATCTACCATATTGTGGGTTTGGGGGCTACAGGAAAGGCATCTCCCAGTATTGTCCTTATATCTTGCACGAAGTATTGGGCTTGCGGCTCCCGAACGTTTACACGGCTCCAGGCCCTGTAAAGGAAACCTTACGTCCCCGAAACCCCTAAACCCGAAAACGTCACCCCAAACCCTAAGCCCCATAGCCGACAAGGGCTAAAAAACCATTTTTAGCTCCAAACCCAAAACCGTCTGAGCCCATAGCCCGGTCCTGTTAGGTTTAGGGTTTAGGGTTTAGGGTTTTAGGAACCCCAAACCCGAAAACTTGACCTCAAAGCCTGTAGTTTGCCTAAACACGAAAAGATGCAACACCACCCTTTCAAGTGACTTTGTGGAGCACAACCTCAACCCCTATGAACCCTTCAAACCCAAAGCCCACGTCATTTTGCGGAACTAACTCCCTAAAAACATCAAGCCCTTTAAACGCTAAACCCTAAAACCCTTAAGCCCTAAACCCTTTAAACCCTTAAGCCCTAAAACCCTTAAGCCCTAGGCCCTAAAGCCCTAAACCCTTAAGCCCTAAACCCTTTAAACCCTTTCGCCCTAAAGCCCGAAACCCTTAACACAAAAAGGCCTATTTCAGGCATTTGAAGGCCGCCTCGCTGGGACAGGCCAGGTTCGGATCTGCATCCACGAAGCGCAGCCGTCCATGGCCGGTGTCCGCCACATAGAGAAAGTTCGCCTTCGAGGTAGGGTTGAGGGTTTAGGGTTTAGGGGTTAGGGTTGAGGGTTGAGGGTTTAGGGTTTAGGGGTTAGGGTTTAGGGATTAGGGTTTAGGGTTTCGGGGTTAGGGTTTAGGGATTAGGGTTTAAGGATTAGGGTTTAGGGTTTATGGTTTAGGGGATGAAGGATTAAGGTCTAGGGTTGAGGGATTACCAGGACCCCCACGTGCCCTGTATTGGAGCCCTTATGGTACTGAATAGCCGGTTACTTAGGGTATATTGGAGGATAGTTGGGGGGTTGAGGTAGGGCCTATAGTTTAGGACATTGAAGCGGCTTTACGTAAAGGGTCATTCATACCCTGCCCCTTGTTAAACAGATCCTAGCCATAACACCGTGTACCCTGGACAAAAACGGTATGTAGGGTATGACCTTCTACATGCACTTCTTACCTTTGAGTACCAGAACCTATGATTTTGCGGCTGGCGGCGTTGAGGGTTTAAGCTCGAGTTTCTTCGCTAAGCGGCGTCTCAAGTAGGTCAAGGTAGGTATGTATATGTCTATGTATATATATATATATATATAGTATAGGGGGCTTAATAGTTAGAATAAGTTTGTGGGACCCATTATAGTATAATCATAATAAGGAACCCGAGGAATAATGTTGGTAATTATTCAGGCCCCAAAAGTACAGGATACCTTCCCTGCGAGACACACTTGTTGCTTGAGGCAAGCCTCTTCCCCAAAGCTCAAGAACAGAAAGACAACGGACCGGACCACAGAACGTTACTCTGTTGCGGTTCAACCTGTCACTTATACTGGGCTTTTAAGTAACCAGGGAGAAAAAAGTATACACTTTTGTTTTTCATAACGGTTCCTTTAAGAAAAAAGTATTAAAGTATGGTACTCCAAAGCCCAGTATAGGTTTAAAACGTCAGAAACTTGAAGCTTTTGACTTGGGCTTTCGGAGGTTGAGGCTTGAGGACTGAAAGAACCCCTAATGAAGGAAGCAGTTAAAGCGAATCACGACACACTCGCCGCGTTTTGTGTTGTGTGAAGCCGTTCGTCATCTTCGAAATCCTGTGAGAATAGTTCAAAGTTCATAGGTTCTGGCCAAACAAAAGCTGATAGCTGGTAGGGAGTGAAGAAATCAGAAAATAGTACCGTAATTAACCTCAAACAACCCCTACATACAAACCCTAAACCACGGCAAGGGTCTAGGAAGGACATACTGAAGCTGGCTTATTTTACAACACACGCATATTGAGGAATGCTGCAACCTTAAGCCCCAAGATGCCACAAGCCGTAAGTACTGAAAATGACAGCTCCATCACGCCCGAAAAAGCTCTCCTTGAAAGCTCTCCAGACCCTGGGGAGCTCCGACATCTACGGTTTAGGGTTTAGGGTTTAGTCCCACCGTCTATTTATTGAGAACCTAAACGCTCCCTCAAACCCTCAACAAACAAAGCACAATAATTGCCACAGCCATGCAAGCTCAGCACAATAAAGGGTCGACCTAACCTGCAATAACTGCTAACACAAATACCTGATTACTGATTGGGTAGTTGGAACGTGATAATTCAGGCATGTACTTTAGACTAATCCAGAATTAGACTCTCATCCCTAGTTGCACCATAAATAAACCCCGGACTAAACCCTCAACACAGAGCCCGGCCCAAAACGCAAACCCTGGATCAAACCCTCAACCCAAGCTTAAACTAAACCCTCATAGTCCTTTCCTATATATCTTCCTATATATAAATATATGTACACATATTTATATATATAGCATAGTATGTATAATATATATATATACATGAGATGTGTATAATTATGGCACTAACCCTTGAAGCCAAAGGTGCTGTGGTATCCAAGAGCAGCCCCGCCGGGTCTAGGAGGCGCCTTGGATGGGCCAAACAGGCTCGACCGGACCCTAACCTCTAAGACCCTCCCTAAACCCTTTAGTTCATAAGCCCCCAAATGTGTACACTTTTGGTTTTATAGTGGGTAATATTATCCCAAAAGCCCAAACTCTAAGACCCCAACAGCCTTCACAGGCTTTAGGGTTTAGGGTAAGCCTTTGCGTCATAAACCCCGAACCCTATATAAACCCCATAAGCCTGAACTCTGTAAGCCCTAAACCCAATCGTCGGCACTCCAAGGCTTACCTGTGACCCAAACACTACTTTCCTAAAGGAGCATCTAGCGGTTAAGGGTCCGGGACGGGTTTGGGGATAGGATGTGGGGCCTGGGGTTTGGAGTTATAGGCTTAGATTTGGGGTTTAGGGTTCTATGGTTCAAGGTTCAGGGTTTGGAGTATTTGTCGAATTTGTAGAGTTTTCATAATCTTTGGCGTTTCGGTCCTCCTGGGTCTGGAGGGCTTAGGAGTTGTGGTTTAGGGTTTGTGGTTCGTTTCTAGGCCTTCTCAAGCCTTGCAAGTTTGAGAGAATCCCATGCAAACCTCAACAGAAATCTTCTAAGAAGCCAGCAACGAAACTACAAGCCCAACACACAGCCCGAATGAGCCGGATAGTGGACACAATACGTTCAGTCTTGACCTAAATGCACACTGTTCAAGCCTTTCTTAGGCGGGAAGAAGAACCAGCTCATGAAGGCCGAAGAAAATCCATGAGGGTCTTCTCATGTCTTAGCAGTACATATAAGAAATATCAGACAGGCATGGTTCAACAATGTTCAACACTGCGAAAGAAGACTAGGGTTGCTACATAAACCGTGGCCCTAAAACACGGATTCTCGGAATTCCCGCCTGACGTTAAATCAACATGTTGCAGATCCTGCCGCTGTTCAGGTTCCCCATATGCTGCAAACGAGACATTGCCGCCAAGCCACTGTTCAAAGTCAGCCACGTCGAATCCGGAACCAGACAGTGTGGTGATCGTGCCTTCAAGGGATATGCGCAAATATGTTTGAGGGCTTCCATGAATCTTTACTTCGGACTTTACATTTAATGGCCTTCATCAAGGATTTACAGGGTTTCATGCATCTCTAGGAAGGGTTTCAAAACAACATGCACGGCGAAATATTGTCGACCCCTCGCCCAGCAAATCCCAGCCAGTTGTCGCAGAGCGTGAGTAAACCCGTTGAGTAAACCTTTAATCCTTTGGGATACATTAACTCGAAACGCCCCTCGCTCAAAATCTCCGCTCGTCGGCCACTGATTCGGCACATGCCGCACCTTTTCGCTTGTCAGTGTCACCTTGCTTTTTACTAGTTATTACTAATGATCCTGTCAGTGCACTTCCTATTCTCCAGGCTGCTAGAACTGTATCACCGTTGTGGTTTTCAGGCCGCTGTCTTCCAGAGCAAAAGGATGAATCACGGACTTGAGCGTTGGTGTTTCTTCTGGGTTCCGGCATAGACCCAAGGCCCCTCAGACCGCAAAGCGTGAACCCTAAACACCACCCCTAAAGCCCAAACATCCCCAAACCCTAAACCCCAAAATCCGAGACCCCTACCCAAATTATCGGGACCCTCATGTCAAGGTGTCAAGGTTGTATCACACTCATGCAACATGCTCCTTAGGGCCCCAAGACCGTCGTCCCATTCCGCAAAGCTTCCTACGGCGACAGAAACGAAGCTTTCATGGACCCCCTTTACTTCCGGCTTCCCGATAAGGGAAGGGGGCTCATTCCTTAAGGGTCTGCATTAATGTAGGAACCTGATTAAGAAACCCTGGGTCTTTATTAGGGTTCCTTATATGAATCCTACTATTTTGGGGCTATAGGCCCAGGGTTTCTTAATCAGGTTCCTAGATGATTATAGTACCCCAATAGATCCCTTATAGTAACCCGTATAGACCCCTTTAAAGGAACCCTAAAAAACAGGGCCTACATTAACCTTCAACTCCAAGCCTGAACCGACTCCGACTCCAAAGCCTCTACACTCGTACTGGAAAAACGAAACCCTTATGACCCAAGAACAGAAAGAACTAGAAGACAAGTGGCCCGAAAGCATGATTAGCCATGAGTGTTGGAGCTAGGTAAAGTCACGGAGTCGAGTATATAAAGTCTTAGAGGGCAGTGCATAGAGTCAAGTACGTAGAGTTATATAGTCTAGTGCGTAGATGCTTAGACTAGAGTCATAGAGTCAAGTACATAGAGTCATGGAGTCATAGAGTCGAGTGCATAGTTAGCATAGAGTCATAGAGTCAAGTACATAGAGTCATATGTACTTCACTCTGTGTACTTCTCTGAAGGGCTTCGCACGGAAGCACCCTTCGCGATGCTTTCGGGAAAAAGTTTGAAGGCCCGGGCACTCCGGGGGCCTCCTGAAGGCTCACCGCGTACTACGTTTATACTCCAAAACATAAGTTTCGAGGCCTAGGAGTTCCAGGAAAGCATGCACGGGCATGGNAAAGTTTGAAGGCCCGGGCACTCCGGGGGCCTCCTGAAGGCTCACCGCGTACTACGTTTATACTCCAAAACATAAGTTTCGAGGCCTAGGAGTTCCAGGAAAGCATGCACGGGCATGGTGAAAATAGCAACTTTACCTCGCGTTCGTGCGCTCGACCACGCGAATCCCTGTGAAGGGTTGCAAATTTCGGCTCAATGCGCATCAAAAGTAGCAACTTTACCTAGCGTTCGTGCCTTCGACCACGCCAATCCGTGTGGAGGGTTGCAAATTTCGCCTCAATGCGCATCAAAAGTAGCAACTTTACCTCGCNGCGTTCGTGCACTCGACCACGCCAATCCCTGTGAAGGGTTGCAAATTTCGCCTCAATGCGCATCAAAAGTAGCAACTTTACCTCGCGTTCGTGCGTTCGACCACGCCAATCCCTGTGAAAGGTTGCAAATTTCGCCTCAATGCACATCAAAAGTATAGCAACTTTACCTCGCGTTCGTGCACTCGACCACGCCAATCCCTGTGAAGGGTTGCAAATTTCGCCTCAATGCACATCAAAAATTGCAACTTTACCTAGCGTTCGTGCGTTCGACCACGCCAATCCCTGTGAAGGGTTGCAAAGTGCGTGCACTCGACCACGCCAATCCCTGTGAAGGGTTGCAAAGTGCGCCGCACAATGTGTCACTTTACCTCGCGTTCGTGCGTTCGACCACGCCAATCCCTGTGAAGGGTTGCAAAGTGCGTATGGCGATGTGTCACTTTACCGCGCGTTCGTGCGTTCGACCCTCGACCCCGCGAATCCCTGTGAAGGGTTGCAAGGTGCGTATGGCGACGCGTCACTTTACCTCGCGTTCGTGCGTTGAATATCCCTGTGAAGGGTTGCAAGTTGCGCCGCACAATGTGTCACTTTACCTCGCGTTCGTGCACGCGAATCCCTGTGAAGGGTTGCAAGTTGCGCCGCATACTTTGTCACTTTACCTCGCGTTCGTGCGTTCGACCCCGCCAATCCCTGTGAAGGGTTGCAAAGTGCGTATGGCAATGTGTCACTTTATCTCGCGTTCGTGCGTTCGACCACGCGGATCCCTGTGAAGGGTTGCAAAGTGCGTATGGCGATGTGTCACTTTACCGCGCGTTCGTGCGCTCGACCACGCGAATCCCTGTGAAGGGTTGCATTCCCGATCGATGGGGATGGTGCCTCCCCGGCTATAAAAGAAAGATTAATATACCGAGATAGAGTTTGAGTATAGTAGAGTGTATAGTAGAGATATAGAGTCATTAGAGTCTATAGAGTCATAATAGAGTAGAGTCATAGAGTCNAGAGTTTGAGTATAGTAGAGTGTATAGTAGAGATATAGAGTCATTAGAGTCTATAGAGTCATAATAGAGTAGAGTCATAGAGTCTATAGAGTCATAGAGTCATAGAGTCTATAGAGTCACAGAGTACTAGAGTCACACTGGGTCACATAGAGTCAAGTGCATCACTTCACTCTATGTACTTCACCCTATGTATCTTCTCTGCGGGGCTCCGCACGGAAGAACCCTTCGCGATGCTTTCGGGAAAACGGACCGGACCACAGAACGTTACTCTGTTGCGGTTCAACCTATCACTGATACTGGGTTTTTAAAGTAACCAGGGAGAAAAAAGTATAGACTTTTATTTCATAAGGGTTCCTTTAAGAACAAAAGTATTAAAGTATGGTACTCCAAAGCCTAGTTATTGACCCTATGGAACGCAATCCCACAACAGGATAACAACACTAGAAACCAATGTAAACCCTTACAGAAGGATCCCATGACTCGAGTGGATCACAGCCTCCGGACAGGGGCGCCGAGCCCAGATCAATGCGTCGAACTTTGCGGTGGTGGCTGTCGCTGACGTAAAGAAAGCCCCTGGATGGGCTTTCGGGGGACTCTGGGGCAGAAAAATCCAAGTTTGGGGTTTACCTGAACGCAAAACGAGGTTTCATGTAAGGAAATCATAATCCCAAAAGCACAGGCTTTTCGCTACAGGTAGAGCCCGTTGAGGGTGCCGATGGCTTATGCTTATGGGCCTTGTGACGAACAGATTTTAGCTGTCAAGAGGCGTTAAATCCTAAACCCCAAACAGTAGTGGTTATTAGGTTTCGAGTGTGTGCAGATCTACTTGGAATTTGCAGCGTAACTCTCGGAACAGGGGTCAAGTTGAAGAAGAACGATTAGATTAACCACACGGCCCTGAACCCATGATCCCTACCCTAAACTTAACCCTGAATCAGCTTGAACTTCAAAACCTCAGCCCTAAGCCCTATACCGAACCCATGCGCACCTGCAACCAATCGCACAACTGCAGAAGCGCTATATCTAAATAACATATGTTACACACCTACACACACCTATACATACATACATACATACATACATACATACATACATACATACACGCATCGCATACACTCAAACATGCATGCATGCATGCATGCATACATACATATATACATGCACAACAAACACAAAAACATATACATATACACTTGCAAATACACATACACATACACCGACACAGGCAAAGGCACAAACACGGATATGCATGTGCACATACACATATACATATACACATATGTAGACAGAGAAACGAAAAATAGACTTAGTTCTTTAAGCCCTCCAACACGCCTTCCCAAAGGCTCCATGTACCCTTATAGTATATACTTAGGCCTTAAAGTGCCTATATAGGGACCCCTTGAAGGCTTAAGTATGTACTATAAAGGTACATGAAGCCTATGGGGGGCCTTCATAAGTAGAATACGATTCCTTTAAAAAGGGGTCGAAAAGGAGAAGGGATACTATAAGGGTACTATAATATGGGAGTCTTAAAAGGTACATGGAGCCTATGGGCTTGGCCTCGAGGTGTCCAGCGCCAGGCCCCTGGGCCGGAAGAGTTTCCCAGAGTCGGCGGCCACGCCGTCCGTGAGCTGCGGAGGCTTTGGGATTCAGGGTCTTAGGCGTTTAGGGTTTGAGGGTTTAGGGTTTAAGGGTTTACCTTAACCCCAAATAACCTTCCTTTTTAAGGACTTATATAAAGAATTCATAATCAGGAACCCTAAAAAGGTAGGTTCTTTGGGGTCCAAGTATGGGGTTTAGAGTCCAGGGGGGTTCAGGGTTGCGGTCACAGGGCGTTGTTTTACCTATGTTGACGGACCTGTCCTAGGGCTTAGGGGGTTTAGGGCCTTAGGACTCAGGGTTTATGGGCTAGACAAAGCACGCCGGAAACCCGACACCGTACTCAAAGTAATACGCAAGCAAACCTAAACCCTAAACCCTAAACCCTAAACCCCGACTCTGCAGGCTCTGGGTCTGGAGTTTAGCAGGCTTTGTGCCAAGGGCTAAACCGTAAAGCCGCAACGGCTGCTGTAGGCTTTCGGGTTTAGGGTTTAGGGATGTTTCGGGTTTAGACTTATAGGTTGTACTCAGAGTTTAGGGCTTCTTGGTTTAGGGTGCAGGTGTAAGATTCGCAAAACAACTCTTGAAGTGAAGGAGATCGTTAGGGGGATCAGGGTGTCAGGGTCAGAGAGTTACACCGTCTAGGAACTATATGGATTTGGGGATTCCATTCAAGGGTTATGCAGGACGTTCCTGACCGCTTCGATTATGCAGAGGCACTCCACAAACTGTAGACCAGGCCTCGTCGTTGATGGCTCCCCCGGCAATGGTCCTGCGCACCACGCACTTTACAAGTCGAAGGCTTGTCGCAACCCTGATAGAACCTTTAAAAGGAACTCTTTAACGGAACCCTGCGTGAGCATCCTGATCGTCCCTGCGCCGAGATCCAGCCGACGGACGCGGCCGTTCTCACTGTCCTTCGTCACGGTAGGGTTTGGGGTTTGGGATTGTGCTGCTTGGAGTTGAGGGCTTCTGGTGCAGCACGTGAGAGATTTAGGGGGCTGACTCGAGTTAAGAGCCTACAGGTTCGGTTGATTCCTGGCGAAGCTCAGAACATGATGGTGCAAGGAGCTACATGGGCCTCTGCTATGTCCCTCATGGCTGTCTTGTGACAGTCTTGTGTTCCTAAGATGCCCCGAAAGCCCTGAAGCATGAAACCTCCAGCCACAACAAAATGACGATGCATCCATGGACGGCTCAGCTACACGGTTCCGTTGGCTTTGGATCCTGAATCCTGCCCGGGGAACCAAAAATCTACCGATTTGAGGGCTCGACCCTCTAGCCAAAGGGCCATAACCTACCATTTTCTAGGGTTTCGGGGTCACAGGAAAGGAGAAACCCCAAGCCCTGAAATCCAAACGCAAAGAACCTAAGCTAGGAAGCTTGTTTTCGGGGTTGCGGCTTGGCTGCTGGATGGTCTTGGCCTTCTGGTCCGAAGTGGAGCTATTTTTTGTTCAGGGGTTTAGGCTTTATGGGTCTAGGGTTTGTAGGTTCGGGGGCCTGAGGTTTGGGGGTTAGGGGTTTTGGGGATTACAGGTTTAGGGTGTAGGGTTGTTGGTTTAGGGTTTAAGGGTTCAGGGTTTAAGGGTTTAGGGGTTCAGGGGCTCAAGAATTGAGGAGTTTAGGGTGTAGAGCTTACACGCTCCATGTAACCCCGAGGCCCACAGGCGCAGTGCAACAATCAAGGAGGCCCCGCAAGGATGGCACCTACAAACAAACGACAGCTTAGGGATTATAGTGTGGGGGCCGTAAAGATTAATTGAAAAAATATTTTGGGGCCCGTTATGCTGCCAGGAAGGAACCCCCGAAATAGCATAGGCAAGTATTAAGGCCTCTATAATAGGGCGTTGGCCTCAACCTAGAACAAGGAATTCAAGTGCCCCTTAACCGCAGCTGTTTCCTGACGGCAGCCCGGATACGAAACCAGTGCCCTGATCCTCTCAGCCCCTCCCACGAACACTTTTTTGGTGTAGGATTTAGGGTTTAGGATACAGGGTTTAGGAAACTGATAGGGTTTAGGGATATAGGGTTTAAGGCTT
Organism: Symbiodinium sp. clade A Y106; assembly: GCA_003297005.1. Taxonomy (NCBI): domain Eukaryota; class Dinophyceae; order Suessiales; family Symbiodiniaceae; genus Symbiodinium; species Symbiodinium sp. clade A. The sequence goes on along the minus strand of BGNK01001897.1, from coordinate 45,885 downwards.
CAACACACACAACATACATCACCAAAATGAAATCTCAAGACTTGATTCATGAAACTGCTTGCACTGCATAGCCTATGTGTGGGGTCAATGTATATACTACGCGAGTACATGGACCCTTACAGATCTATATTTCGGAGATCTTGAACGCTAAACTTGCTAAGAGGTTTGTAGTTTTATACGCGTCTCGGCGATCAACTCGATGCAAGGAACAGTTCAAACCAGAATCAGCTGGAGAGCTTCACTGCGGACGCAGCAGGCCCACCCTACTGAACCCTAAATGCCAAACCCTGAGACGCTTAACTAAACACCAGAATACCTAAACCTGGGCCAGGTATCGGCGATGTAAAGCAGCTGCGAGGTTTGATCCAATGCCAGGCCTGTCCCCAAGGAACTTTTTGAAGGGCAACTAAGGTGGGGCTTAAGGCCATATGCTCCATATTAAAGAGGAGCTTTATGGCTTTAAAGGCTTTATGGGTTTAGGGTGTATAGGTGTCTGTGTTTACAAAACACATATTGAAAAGGGTGGTTGAGGGTTGATCAGCATTTGCCTTGTACTTGGTTTAGGGTTTATAAGCTTCATACACAGTTTTATTCTTTACAGAAGGGGATCAAGCCTTATTTTGTGCAGGGCCTGGGGCTTTAAGCCAGGATTTAGGGTTTACGTACTGTAGTATGGCGGAGTTTAGGGCTTGTCCAGGGCTTCGGGTTTAGGCTAAATGCATGGGCCTCGGATTGCGGGAGACCCCTAAACCCTAAACCCTAAACCCCTATAAACCCTAAACCCCTGGACCCTAAACCCTAAACCGTGGGTAGTCAGAAGCAGAAAGCTTTGGAATAACGAGTGCTTGCTACTAGTTACGAGGAGCTACGTTCCAAGTACCGGCTTTGTTGAGGTTTTGACAAACTTCAAATGGTGAAATGACACAGTCCTCATGTCTTTCCGCACGGGTTGTAGGGTTAAGGTTAAGGGATCAGGATTCAGTTACATTGGGGGTTGGGGTACCTACAGTCCAGCAGTTCACAGTGTGATGATATAGACTGCTTGTAGGGTTTCCTAGATCTTCCCCGAACCGCCTGACGCGAATCAAGAAGTAGCGAAACTCTCAAGCCACAACCAGAATCTCTACAGTAAACCCCATAAAGTTGGAAACCGGACTAAGGCCAAATAGTGCATAGATGTGCCTTAAACCCTAAACCCTAAACCCGTTTAGGGTTTAGGGACTGTACGCACGCCGGCTAATTCTTCCGTAAACTCGACACCGAATGGGCTGCGACTCATGGCTGAGCCCAAATTTCCTAAACTCTAAGCCTACATGGGTAGTTGTCAAAATTAGGGCCCCTTTTGGGGTACGGGCAACGCATATAATAAGAAATCATTCCAAATAAGAAATTAGACCCTCGCTAGGCCCAAATTTCATAAATTAAACCCTCGCTAGGCCCAGATTTCTTAAACCTAGATTCCCAACCCTGAAAAAAAACCCGGTGCGGGCTGCTGGCCCGCAGCGCCTTTTCCGCTGAGTTGGAGCCTATACAAGC